>JAIPRL010002986.1:0-51977 GCA_025469235.1 Pemphigus obesinymphae | reverse complement strand
GTAAGGGAGACAAAAGAGCACCTTGGGGAACTCCGGACGTGGGTATAGTAATAGTTGAGGAAATGCCATGTATCTTTACCCATTGTTTCCTATTTGATAGATAGGACTTTATCCAAGAGAGAAGGGGGTCGCCTATTCCAGTTTCAGATAGGATATTAATAAGCACATCATGGTTAACGCGATCAAACGCCTTGGAGAAGTCTGTGTAAATTACATCAACTTGTTCACGATGTCTAAATGCATCCATAATGTAGGAAGTGAGTATCAAATTACAGGTCGTGGAGGAGCAACCTGATCGAAAGACATGCTGCTCATCGACTAGAACTTGATTAATTGCACGTTTGACCGATCAAAGTATACGGGACTCAAATAATTTAGCAACATGAGACAATATAGAGATAGGCCTATAATTTACTATTTGGGTAGGATCTCCTGATTTAAGAACTGGTGTGATGGCTCCAAGTTTAAATAAGTCAAGAAACACTCCTTCATCAAGCGACTTTCTAAATAAAAGAAAGATCGGCCAATAGAGAAAATCTCTTAATTGGAATAGATAGTCACCAGAGATACTATCAGGACCAATAGAAAAATTGTCACTGAAGTCTACTTAATCCACGATGGACGTCATCAGTTGAAAAGGATGCGTTGTGTGGTAGATCATGGGGCATAAAGTTAATAGTAGGTATACCAACTGGGTTGCAGTTGGACAAGAAAGCAGTCGCAAAATGCTTCGAAAACATGTTAGAAGGTTCTAAAATATCGGTACTAAACTTATCTTCAAAGCTAACAGTACAGGGTACACCCGAAGAAGTTCGATTTTTTCTTATGAATTTCCAGAAAGAGCGAGGTTCTTTTAAAAAAGATGATTCTGCACGGGAGATATAGTTACAATAGCACTTTTTAGATAAATGTTTATAACGAGCTCGACAAAGGGAAAATGCTTGATAGTCAGTTAAAGTTTGGGTGGATTTATATTTAGCATGAGCTCTTACTTTCATAAAAACTAAATCTTTAAGTTCTTTTGTAACCCAACGTGGAAAGATAGATTTATGAGGAGAGACTTTGGGTACAAAATTAAGAATTGTATAATGAATAGCATCAGAAAATGCATCAATTGCAGGGTTTGTCTTAAAAACTGTAAATGTAGAAACCCAATTGTAGAAAGAGAGATAGTTACCAATATACTCATAGTTTGCCTTATGAAAATTAAAATAATCACATGTGATCCTATCAATATCATATATATATGTGATATAAGAGCAGGATGGTAGGGATCAGCTGGAACAGCCGATTAAAAAGCCGTATAAACGGTCAAACAGTTTTGGTTACAAAAAACTAAGTCAAGTAAAGACCCATAGGTATTAAGAGTATTATTAAACTGATAAAAAACATGAAGTTCATAGAGCTCGGGTATACAAGGAAAACGAGCACCAGAAAGAGAGGAATATCTTAAGCCAAAGCAATCATTGGACCAGGAAATCTCAGGCAAGTTTTAGTCTCCACAAAACAAAAGAAAGTGATTAGGGTAATGCCTAACTATAGTGTGAACGGAGGAAACATGGGACTGGTATATTTCAAGAGAACTAGAGGGGGGTAAGTAAACTCCACATACATGAAAATTAGAATAACCCAGAGAGAATTGAACAAATAACTGCTCAACATTGTTTGTAGGAGATGGAACCAAGAATAAAGGAATATCCTTACGCACAGCAATGAGTATGCTACCTCCACGTTTAAAACTACTAGTTAAAGACGATCTATCACATCTAAAAATATTATAGTTTTCTGGACCAATTTCATTTGAGTGAAAACTAGCGTTTAGCCAAGTTTCAGTAAAGACACAAAACATATAATTAAAACAAGCAGTATTACAATTAAAATTAAACAATTTAGTGCGTAGACCTCTGCAATTACAAATAAACAAGAAAAACTATATTCAAATTTTTTAAATACCACAAAAATACTTTCTATTTATCAAAATATCGTTTGAATAAGATAATATAGAATAATCGGTTGACATTTGACGATTATTTATAATGTTTCGTGCGTAGATATTTACTGAGTAATTTTAACAATATATCTTATGATAAACTCATCAATTGTAATCGTATTTTTCGTTTCATTCTGTTCATTATCACTATTGTCAGTTGTCACAATATCATATTGCCAACCGGCCACTTAAATTAAAACACAAACATTTTAAAATTTGAAAATAAAATCTAAAATTTACATGTCTAATGAATAAATACATACAATTTTTGTTTTTCATTATACATTTAAAAACCTCTTTAAATCGGAGAAAATTCCATTTCTCTTTGATCTCGACTTATCAAGGTTCTATTGTATAATATAATATAATATTATATATACCTACTACCTAGTGATTAGAAATGTTCAATTTTAATTAAATTCTTAAAATAATGTTGTATGTAAATGTTAGCAATTCGTAAGCGATTTATAACCATTTATTTTATATTTCATTCTAGTTTAAAGTAAATTTATAGTAAATTATCCAAATTTTTGATAACCACTAACTAGTCATTAATTACTGAGATTAAATATTGATATCAAAAAATTACTTGGTTTATGGTTCCAAAAAATCTCGAAAATGACAGGGATTTGAGATATCTAGAGTACTGATTTCAAGCTCTGATTTTATATATGTAATTTTAAATGATTACATTTTGTTGAGGGGATAAAGGATGCTGGTACTTACTCATCGCTATATTGGTAATTAATAATTGTATATGAGAAAAATATTTAATTATTAATATTGTAGGGTAAGAGTAAATTAATTGTTGAATGAATAATTTCAAATACTTTATATTCAAATTTTAATTGGTGTCACTGTCAAATGATACCCTAATATATTATTACCCCTCAATAATCCAATAATCATAACATATAAATAATCTCAGTTACATTTCATGGAATATTCAAACCTCTCAAAGTAAGGTAAGAATACCCTAGTTAATTTTTATCACCCGACAGGTTTTAAAATCGTTTATTCATAACGTTTTAATTATGTTTGGAGAAACTTAGCATTTTAAGATCAGAGTCGGAGTACATCAGATTTCGGCAGAGTTTTGAGTCTTTACTTATATTTCCTAATAATGGATGAAATTACAAATTTTTTATAGGGTGAGGTACCATGGTGCATGCTGATTATAGATAATATAATACTGATAGAAGAAAGTCCTGAGAAAGTGCTTGGTAGACTTTAAGAGTGGAGGGAAGCTCTTGAAAGTAAAGGACTAACGATTAATAGGGATAAACCAGAATAAATGGAGTGTAATTTTGTGAAAGGGAACACAGAGAAAATAGGAAATTACTATAAATAAAGTTGAGTGGGAATGTAGTGGGAGAGATTAAGAAGTTTAAGTATTTAGGGTCCACTGTACAGATAGATGAGAGTTTCGTAGAGGATATGAAACATAGGATTATGTGTGAGTGGGTGAGGTGGAGAGGAATTTTAGATGTTTTATGTGACAAAAGAATCTCTATTAGGTTTAAAGGTGAATTTTATTAGACAAAAATAAGACCTGTAATAATGTATAGAACAGGATGTTGAATAGTAGATACTAGATAAGAAGATATAACAAAGAATGAGTGTAGCAGAGATGAAAATGTTATGGTGGATAAGTGGATTAATTGGAAAGGATAAAATAAAGGATGAGTATATATGAATTAGTTTAGGAATTGACTTAATAATTGACAAAATTATGGAGAATAGATTAAAGTGGCTCGGGCATGTAATTTTCGAGAAAGAATAGTTAGAGAGTTATTCTTTCAAAATTATTTTTCTATTAAATAAATTATCGAGGGAGCTGTAGATATAAACCAAAATGTAGTTTTTATATAATTTTTAAACACATTTTTTTATGAATTACTGATAAATGGTCAAAAAGTTTTGAAACATGTATCTTGTTAATTACACGTCAATTTGTCAGTAATACTGAAAATAATGTGAAAATTTTAAGTCTATTAAAAATATTATACATTTTCTAACAGAAAGTATATACACCCATTAAACTCTTTTTACCTTAACTATAATTAGAATGAAAAAGACTATACAATAATGGAAAATTGAAAACAGTGATCTGTAGTGGATGTAGAACGTAAATAAACATTTCACTAATATAATTAAATGTAAAAAATTACCTAATAACGGCAATTTATCGGTTACGCCATTATTTTAGATTTTAGTCATTTATGTATAAAGGTTATTTAAACCAATTATATGGTACCTAACTAAATTTATATTATGAATTTTATCTAAAACTTATTATGCGATGAGACAAAAATAATCGTTTTCGTAATTTCATTATTTTTCCAAAAAAGTTAACATTTTTAAAAATATTAAATAAAAATTAAAACGGACGCTGCTTTTCCTACGTTTCTTGATAAACTAATAAGGGAGTACTTCGTTAACGTAACCAAAATGAAGAGTAGCTCTGTCTTCATGCGTCCTTTCCCAATTTAATCATCAATTGATTTGTTTCGATACTAAGGCGGCCTTAAAAATCTTATCGGCTTTTTGATCGTTGATTTATTTCAATTAAATCTATGTACGCGCATATAATATATATAATCTTGCGAATTATGTATTCTTAGCGAAATTGAAATATTTAGTTATTGAGTAAAGCCAAACTATATAAAGTCATAACTAAGGTATGCCGATAATCAATATGGTATATATAAGGGATAGAATACTACGACAAAATAAATACTCGGCCCATAATATGCGGCCCCCATATTCCAGAACTGAGAGAAGCATTGACAGTTGTGTAGTTAATATGAGGTCTAAAATTAAGCGAAAAACCAAACGGGATGCCTAATTCTTGGACTTGGCTAACACGTTGATCAGGAAGCCCTTTCAGATAGTAATAAAAAATTATCACTGACCAAGTACGAAGAAAAGACATACTTTTACATTTGAAAATTTTAAGATATAAATTAAAGGTATTACATTAGATGATGAATTTATCAAGAATTGTATGGATAATTAGACAGTTGTTATTTTAAGATATTATATGAAAAATCTTAGAATCATCGGTAAAAAGGAAAAGGTGACAGTTGGGAATTTGCTAAGTAAGTGGTGTTTTTAAAAATATTGAGTAATATAGGACTTAAGTTATTAAACTGGGAAACTCCAGATTGTGCTCGGAATATATCGGATGACTTGACGAAGAGACATAATAAATGTTGACACTAACACAGATAGGATCTAATTCACGATAAGAGAATTAGGTACCTAATACCTAATCTGTTAAGAATATACAGAAGATTCTCGTAATCTATCGAGTCGAATGTCTTGAATAATTCATTTAAATAATAAACGGTTTATAAATACTAATTTACAATTAGTAATCAAATATCATGATTGCACATATTACAAATAGAACTTACATTAACCCCATACAAAATATATTTAAATAATTAAATTTTAATTTTTATTAAAATGTTCTACAATTTTATTTTATATTTTTAAAATTTTTTTTACAAACTCCTTAAAAACCGAAAGTATGACTTAATTTATATAAAATTTCCTATGATATATAACCATATAAAATTGGTTGTACGACTATTCCTGATATTTTATAGTTTATATAGGTTCTGAAATTATACGCAATAAGAAATTCCGAAGATATATGATAAAAAGAGGGTGAAAATCGCTCTTTAGTTTTTTAGTATGCAAATTTATATCCTAAACCCCCGACTATTACTATTATTTTTATAATATTATACTATTTATGAGCCTGTTTATAAAAAATGAAGACACATACAATTGTTGGCGACCGTCATTCAGCAGAAATAATATTACGATTTTAATAATTAAAACCTTTTTTATTCAAATTTCATTTAACTGTTATTCCCTTTAGGGATGGTATACATCAGAACACAATTATAAATTTGGAGCCACCGGACACTGTTATATTTCGGACTCGAACAGTTAAATTATTGAATTTTAAAATTGCCTTATAATATTTATTATAATGAAGTAAATATAATGTGTATAATATATGCTGTAAAAATATTTTTATTTTATTATTATTTGTTTAATTTTTATAATTAATGACATGGTATATAAATAATATTTAAAACAAATGTATACACATTGTTTCATTTCAATTTTTCTAACTTTGAAACTTTAAATTATTATTCATACACAAATAATAATTAACTTGACGACCATCAGCACTGACTGTTATGGATGTTTGGTATTTATATTGGTTATCCTAGGCAACAAATTTTGTTAATTTACCTACATTTGAATTTTAAACAATATTCGTACCTACTTTCATTAATCTCATCGTAACATTTTTGTTTTATTTGTCGAGATTAATTTATTCTCGTTCGTGGATTTTATCATGGTAAAGAAAATATTATTATATCATTGATTGATTGATTAATTATAAGATTGTATAGACATTATTACATTTTCATATAATTAAGCAACACAATTAAAAATATTTTTAAAAGATGTGTTTTTAAATTTTTTGTTTTTGTTATTTAGCGTGAATGTATCTCTATACACGTTGGACAGGCTGGTGTCCAGATCGGGAATGCCTGCTGGGAACTTTACTGTCTGGAACATGGGATTCAGCCGGACGGACAGATGCCATCAGACAAGTCGTGTGGTAGCGGAGACGACAGTTTCAATACGTTTTTTAGCGAAACCGGCGCCGGTAAACATGTGCCAAGGGCCGTGTTCATTGACTTGGAACCAACTGTCGTGGGTGTGTATAATTTTTTTGTTTTGGAAAAACTTTTCATTAATGTTTTATTTTATTCGGAAAATCATTTATTGATTAAGTAAGTCGAATAGAACGAAAATTGGAATAATTCATGTTTCGTTAAACCATTTTTAACTTAGTTTCTTTCAAAGTCTAGATAGGTTTTAAAATATTTTATGTGCTGATTTTTCGTGTTCGGTTACAGATGAAGTTCGATCCGGTACATATCGTCAGCTTTTTCATCCTGAACAGTTGATTACCGGAAAGGAAGATGCGGCAAACAACTACGCCCGAGGCCACTACACCATCGGTAAAGAGATCGTAGACTTAGTGCTGGACAGGATAAGGAAGCTTGCCGACCAGTGTACTGGGCTGCAGGGATTTTTGATCTTCCATTCGTTCGGGGGCGGTACTGGTTCAGGTTTTGCTTCGTTGCTTATGGAACGGCTGAGTACGGATTACGGGAAAAAGAGCAAACTAGAATTCGCTATTTATCCAGCACCCCAGGTGAGTAGTCGAGAGATTCTTGCTTTTTTCCCTCATAACATAGGCATCAAATCGGTCAAGAATTTTTTTTTTAAATTAGTTATCTTTTTCCAATAAGCGAAAATTACGATATTCATGGGCATTTTAACAGAATCAATTAGGTACTTACGCCCAATGTAACAAAATAAATGAATAACCATGTTCAAACTATATGCTGGTATAAAAACGTATTAAAAAAAATATTGAATACGAAGAAATTGAATATGAAGTTTGTGTTTCCTACTTGTATTTAACGATCATCGAATAATATTATGTAATAACTAATAATGCTAAATCGCCCATTGTCGCAACAATATATCGTCACCATTCTTCCATGTTATTTGTAGTTCTTCTACGGCCCTTACTCCCAGTTACTTTAAATTTTCTTGTATTTGGTCTGCTCATTTTTTTCCAGATCATCCGTTGGATCTCTTAGAGTTTGGTTTCCATTTATTTATTTGTTCAATTATTCCTTTTGATCTCCAAACATACTCAGTCAAACTTATTCTCAAACTTCTTAAGGTTCCACATATTTTTTACATAAATTCGAAGCTATTGATGATTATCAAATTATAATGTTGATTTTTTTATACTCTGCTCCTTGGAATACGGTCGTATTTATTTTTCTAATGAAGGCATTTGGGTTAAACTATTTAAAAATCATTTTATTAACGTTTTCAACAAAAGTATAGTTAGAAAAACACTTAAAACCGATGATTTGTTTTGGAAATTCTCATTTGTGTATTTTAGAAACAATTTTAGCCGTTCTCTAACAAATCTGACAAAAATCTCATTATTAGTTATTAAATTGTTCACCGACTTGTACCATAGGTATCTACGGCCGTCGTGGAGCCGTACAACTCGATACTGACCACTCATACGACGCTAGAGCACTCTGACTGCGCGTTCATGGTAGACAATGAGGCCATCTACGACATATGCCGCCGGAACCTAGACATCGAGCGGCCTACGTACACCAACCTGAACCGGCTGGTCGGACAGATCGTGTCGTCTATCACAGCGTCGCTACGGTTCGATGGCGCGCTGAACGTCGACCTGACCGAATTCCAGACCAATCTGGTGCCGTATCCCCGAATACATTTCCCGCTGGCCACGTACGCGCCAGTCATATCCGCGGAGAAGGCGTACCACGAGCAGCTGTCCGTGGCCGAGATCACCAACTCGTGTTTCGAACCGGCCAACCAGATGGTGAAGTGTGATCCGCGGCATGGAAAGTACATGGCGTGCTGCATGCTGTACCGCGGCGACGTGGTGCCCAAGGACGTGAACGCGGCGATTGCCACCATCAAGACCAAGCGGACCATCGTGTTCGTCGACTGGTGCCCGACCGGCTTCAAGGTGGGCATCAACTATCAACCACCCACCGTCGTGCCGGGTGGTGATCTGGCTAAGGTACAGCGAGCCGTGTGCATGCTGTCCAATACGACGGCCATCGCCGAGGCTTGGGCCCGGCTCGACCACAAGTTCGACCTGATGTATGCGAAACGGGCGTTCGTCCACTGGTACGTGGGTGAGGGTATGGAAGAGGGTGAATTCTCTGAGGCCCGGGAGGACTTGGCGGCGCTCGAGAAGGATTACGAGGAGGTGGGCATGGACTCAATTGAGGGTGAGGGAGAAGGCATCGAAGAGGCCTAACTCGACACGTACCCGTTTTACATTTAAATAATACCCTACTTCACTGTGATTATTAGTAAAATATACACGTATGTGTTGTTGATTAAATTATATGGTTTTCACGTCGATGACATGAACACATTTCGTCGAATTAAATCATCCTCTGAATCAGTTTTTCTACAAAATGATTTTAATTTCTCATATTTGTCTGGTGTATACAAAATTTACCGTTAAATCAACTAAGATATAGAGAATTAGACTCGAAAATGCAGAGGAGCGTGTGGTATATTTCCCTCAAAATATATACAGGGGCGGTATGCAGGGGTATTTTAACTTTTTGCTATCCTATACTCCTTTCTGAGTACTACGTGCGCTACCTACTATTAAAATAATCTAACTATAATTAACACATAATGTAGGTAGCCACCATAATAGTAAGAAGTTAATAAATCCTCTTCATACCGCCACTGTATATATTTTTGGGGAAATGATTTTAACATTCATGTGTAGTCCTCTATATCTTATTTCGTTCGTTAAATAATATTAAGGGCAATGTAATGTCGTGTGTTTTTTTAGTGTACATAATGTACCACTAAACTAAAAATTCGATATATATTTCAAAATTTTAAGTCATTATTTTTGAAATTACAAAGAAATTAATACAAAATTGTATTTTTGTAATTTTTTCATCATTTTTGTTAGTTTTTCCTTACATATTAAAAAAGTATTGAGAAAATCTAAATATGACCTGTTTAGAATACCAACTAGATGCAATTTTCTACCGGAAACAGGATCAACTTGTAAAGATCTTTCTGGTAGAAAATTTATTAACAAAAAAAAAAATATACATTATTATAAAATAATCTCGTTACACTCCGAATTTTCGAATACGTCAATGTAGATTTTTACGTGTGTAGGAACACAGATTAATAAAACAAAAATTTTACTACAAGAAGTTTTAATTCAGTTGCAAATGTATATCAATATTAAACAATAATATCATATGTCGCATTTTCGGACTTCTCTTGCGAGTACCTCCTTGCGAGCAAAACTGAATTTAATACCATCATAATTTTATTAACAGTATAAATTAGCAAAAATGCAACATTGACAATTTATGATTTCGATGGGTGTAATGACATATTTAGATTCGTTAGTATAAACGTTAGCATTGTTTACTACAAAAGCGAATACAATAAAATAAAATAATGGAGGTAAATTAAGTTAATAAAATTAGAGTAGAGTTAGAGATGGGTAGTTGGGTTACGCGTTTGTGGGAAACGCGTGATACACGGTGACAGGTATACCTATAGGTACGCGTCAGGCGGTAGATATTACGTTTGCATTTGTATGTATTTATCAAAAATGTATAGAGAGCACGAGATCATTTATTTTAATTTGTAAGTAGACCTTACCCTTACATGTTCAGGGCGTATTATATCGGGGTAGTGGATTCGAAAAGTTTTATTTATTTTTTTAAATTTATTTTATTTAATTATTTTATTGGTTTTGTTCTTACTTAAAATTTTTCTATTATTATTATAAAATACTATTAAATAGCTAGAGAATGAAAATTTTAAACATGTACCTATCTCATGGATGTTTAATTATTTTAAATCAAATTTTAAAGTATCCTATTTATTATAATAATTATAAAAACCCAAAAGCATACATTTCAGTTCTTATTGTATTTTGCTTAAAATAAATGGTACGTATGAATTGGGGGAGAGAGAAATTTATTTTACGTAATATTGTACATTAAACGTGTGTTATATTTATTTTGTTGCTGTGATTAAATGTATTTGTGTGATTAAATTTATTTTTATTGTAACTAGTTTTAGTTAAAATCTAGATATTCTTAAAATTGTTTATTATGTAATTAAATTAATATGTATTTTATATTAATATAATATAAAAATGAAAACTAATTGATTTGATATAAATTGATTTTATGAGTGGATTAAATGCGAAATATTTTGTATGTTAATTTAATTAGTGGTTGTTTTAATATTTATCTTTCGTGAAAAATGTACAGAACTATTCTGTGTATGAAGTGAATAGGATAAAGTTGTGTATTTAGATTAAATTTAATTCTGGCTGTACCACAATGTTGTGCTAAAAAAAAATTTGCGTTAAGGATATCTTTTTATTTGATGAGAAATTTGTACAAATTGTATTTCACTGTTTATTTAATGGAAGGAAGTAGGGTAGAATAGCCGGTTCTGGCCCCCACCCGAAAAATCTCCCGGAGGTTTTCACCACCCTACCCTAAAGGTCACGTGACTCCAATTAATCATACTAATTGATAAATTAATCATCGCTAATTGGTCACTTGACCCCAATTAAAAACCGATTAACCACAATTAATCATCACTAATTGACCAATTGACCCCAATTAAATATCGATTAACCCCAATTAATCATAGATAATTGGCCACTTGACCCCAATTGACCTAGAGCAATTAGCCAATTAACTAATTAGTGACACTTAACCATATACCTGAAATTTGTCAAATTGTCACATATGTCAAATTGTCAACTTTTTTCAAAATTTAACCCTTTCACCGAAATTTCGGATTCGGCGAGAATCGGCGGAGACGGTTCGATCCCACCCCCTCTCGCCCTCGTACGTCGCGAGGACGTCCGCAGATTAATTTTTCGCGCGTTCCGCCCCCGGGGATTCTACGGACCCCCCGTCCGTCATCGCCGCCACCGCCGCCGCCGCCGTTGTCCGGGTCTGCCGCCACATCCCTCCCACCCCGCAACGTCTATCCGTCGGAACCTCCCCACCCGCCAGTCTACCTCCGACGCGAACGCCGCACCCGTCGTGGACACCATAATAATCCTCCCCACCCGCCCGTCTACCACCGTCGCGGACGCCGCCGCCGCCGCCGCCGCCTTTATTCTCAAATTTTATATCTATTATTTGTTATCGACATAATGTTATATAATATAATTATTATTATAATATTTATTATTTTATCTTTTTTTTTTTTTTTTAACGCCGTCGACCCGATCGTAATACGATTCAATTTAACGGCCACATCCTGTTATTCATCTCGAAAAATCATTACGTTGAGTACGAGTCGTTTAAATCGCAGGCGTATTGGGGCGAAGTGATAATATTCGTTCACGGTCTATTACGCAATATCGTTGACTTAAACAAAAAATCAAAATAATGTTTACTCTGGCCTGTGTAATAATCGAATATTGCACATGACACGGTGTTAACGCGGAAAACGTGTAAATCTGGTGTGTATCTCCAACCTTATATTAAATATTGTTCATATGTTGACGAAAACGCGTACAGCCGCCGAGCTCTCGGCCAACATTTATCCTGTTTTGTTAATCATTGTATATTTTGTGGTCAACAGTGAATAACGTGCTCAAAATATACATATTCTCTTTATCATTGTTAATTAAATTTTTAAAAATGTATAAATGCAGTGTTTTTTCAAAAGAGTATACGGTAAAAAGCAGTTTAAATCGACATGTGAAAATTCATGGTGACTTTAGTTTCGAGTGTATGAATTGTGTCGAAAAATTTACAAGAGATAATCTTGTGCGTCACAATCGGGAAAAGCATACAGGTATGTACAAATATTGTATAAGATATTAAATATTTCAAATCTAGTTGTACCTACGATGCATATGATAATAATAATCATTGTATCCAAGTGTAAATCAGTTTTATTGATAAAAATAAATATATATATAAAAGAATGTACGCAGACGTATTAAATGTTTAAAGAGAATATGTTTTTTTTTTTACTTTTCAATAAATATAATTTAAATTAATTATGATGAGGGAAAACTATTAAATATACTTATAAAATAATAATATCGACATTTTCGAATATATTTTTATTTTTATTATTAATGTATGGATTGCCTCTAGATTTATATTTTCTTAAAAATTCTGAACACCTTATATATTTTATATTTAATTATAATTAATAATAATATTCAACGATAGGATTTGAAATCGCACGAAACGAGATCGTAATACACCCCGCGTGTACACCATCAGCGTTAGTACCTATCGATGTGACCGCCGCCGCCGTCGCTACCATTACTAGTGTTTCCGCTTCGCCCACTCGTATTTTACCGCGTAAACATCGCAACACCAATGCGGGTGGACAAAAATACCGTTAAAAAACTCGCGTGGGGTTAACGAATACGGCAGACTTTATCGAGATCAACTCATCACTAAGACGCGCGGTAGTCTGGTATTATAGAAAAAACGTGGAAAATATTACGGACTATTGCGTTTTTCTTAGCTCGATAAGGTCTGAATTGATCGGGAAATTGCGCGAATGTACACGCTATAACCCGATCAAGTACAACTTGAAACTCGAGTCCACCTATCAGAGATCCGGCGATATAGAGACATCGATCGAGAATAGGGCATTCAAAACGTCCGCAAGAGAGATTTTTCTCGACAGCGATATCGGGGATGCGGTGGATCGAGATTTCGCGACCCTCATGCTCGAGGAAGACGTTTACGCGAGTAAAGGGAGTGGGTTTACTCTATCGTGCATCGACGGTATGCTTTTGAGGGTGTACGAGTTCACACCGCTGTGGGGATCTTCGTACTTACCGCTTCCGAAAGATATCGTTAACAAGCGGGCTGTGATTAACCCACAAAACATCGATCATCGCAGTGTTTCAAGTGGGCGATTCTAGCGAAACGCACGCAGAATGATAATCATCGCGAACGAGTCGGGGCTAATTATAGGGACGAGGAGCACCGTTATGACTTTTCCGGGTTGTTGACACCAACACACATGTCGGAGATTAAGAAATTCGAGCGTTTTAACACGGGCACGTCGGTAAACGTATACGGTCTGAAACGGTGCGAAAATAATAAAAAATCTTTGGGGCACCGCGTCTATCCGTTACGGCTTGCCGACGTCGTATATCCTAACCATATCGATCTTCTGTTGATCGACGATTGATCTTTTTGCCTTAAACATTCAAACAATTGGTGTATATAATATTACATTATGTACCATCTAAGAATGAAAAAATATACTTATGTAAACACACGTTATAATATAATAATATTATATATTATATAATATATTATAGTTTTATGGAAAAAGACTGCATATTATAGACATTAAATTCTATATATATATAATACCCTGAAAGATATTTAGGTTTAAATAATGTAATACGTTTTTAAAAATTATATTTATTTTTATTAAGATGATACAAAAAAATTTAAAATAATCGGCTCATAATCTTCCGGACCAAACATATTGGGTGACATGGCTCTATCATTTTCATCGGGGGCACTCGGCGTTGACGGGTGGTATATGATAATTTCCCGGGAAGATGCAGGTCGGTTGTGTATTCGATTGTCGTTTTCAACTATTTGTGTACCATAACCACTATCGGAATATTGCTGGCTCTAAAATAATAATCATTGTCAATATAATTTATTATTATTATTATTATTATTATTAAATAATAATATTATACTAACCACAGCTCTAAATGGTAAGTCTGGATACCAAACAAATGGAAATCCTTCTCCAAGCTGGTTGTCGAATAGCTCTTCTTCTACGACGACGTTCGAGGGTATATCTTCAAATGCGTCTCTATTATGGAGCCTCAAGGATGGAAGATGCCTTATTTGATGGCTAAAATTATGGAAAAATGTTAATTTAATACTGGGGACTACATTTTAATTTATTTAATACCAACCATAGCTCCTGATGGCGAAACCTCTCTCGATTGTCTATTACATTGTTCCTCTTGAAAATTCTATCAAAAAATGAACAACTCTGCTACGATTCTTCTTCTTCTTCTTCTACTACTACTACTGCCTCTACTCCTCTATTCTGAGGTATGTCGAAAAACGAACAATCACTACCACCAGATTCAGACATCTTAAATAAATAAAAAAATTAAGTTATAAAAATAATCTTTTTTTAAATATTTTAAAAATTGAATATAATATTTCAGTATATATACTTACGTTTATATTATGATGTTGTAGTTGTAAAATTAAAATAAAATAAAATGCTCGTCGTAAAAGACAGTATTATTACTATACTTATAGACGAATACTGACAGTTGATCACTATATTCTGGTGCTCACACTATAAATTTCCCTACCCTCAATCTACGTATTCCTTTCGGCTATTGTTTAGAGGAGAAGGTGGTGTAGTGGGGGTGAGACCGAACTGAGTCGCGACGGAGTAGATCCTCACACGAGGTTGTGCCTTCAGAGGGATATACGGTTTTTCGTGTCGATTGTATACGTATAAGAGATAGGTGGCGTATGCGGTGGCGGCGGCGGTGGTGACATGCAGTGGGCAAACGGGTGGGGAACATTATTATGGTGTCCGCGGCGTTCTGCGTAGACGGTGGTGGTAACGGTGTCCGAGACGATGGCGTCAACGGTGTCCGAGACGACGTATGGTGGTATATGAGAGACGGCATAGGTAGACGGAGTCGGGGGGGTGGGGTAGAAGGTTTTTTCGGGTAGTGTCCACGACGAATGCGGTGTCTGCCGCTGTGCAGACGGGCGGGTGGGGAGGATTATTAGGTTAGGTATGTATGTATGTATGTATACATAGGTAGTAACACTATACAAGTATGTACTATGTATATACTATAGGTAATAAGTTTATATAAATATATATATATATATATATGACCGCGTCGGAAGTACACTGGCGGTTGGAGAGGACAATCATGGTGTCCAACGCGGTCAATGGTGGCGGAGGTGGCCAACGGCCTCGGCGTCAGTGGTAGATAGGGTCGGGGTGGTGTAGGAGGTTTCTCGGGTGGTGTCCACGACGGATGCGGTGTCTGTCGCAACGTCAGATGGGCTGGTGGGTAGGATTATTTATGGTGTCCACAGCGGTTAAGGTATCTGCGACGGAGGTAGACGAGGTCGGGATGGAGAGGATAAAGAAGTTGTTCGTACTATATGTGTTATCGGGGGAAAAAAAATGGACGAAGCTTTTCGTGGAAATGTATTGTTTACGTCAACGATATTGACCGTGAGCGCATATTATCACCTCGCTGTGATTTAAACGACTCGTACTTAACGTAATGATTTTTTTCGAGATAAATACGCCGGATAACTGCAGGACGCGGTCGTTAAATTTAATCGGTTCGCAGTCGGCCGAGGTCTGTGTGTCCGTCGACGGCGTTAAAACAAAAAAAAAATATTATAATAATAATTATATTATATAACATTATGTCGATAACAATAATAAGTGTGAAATTCGAGAATAACGGCGGCGGCGTCCGCGACAGTGATAGGGGTGGGGAGGATGATCGTGGTGTCCAACGCGGTGGCGGCGGCAGCGGCGAGGAACGTGGCGAGGCGGGGGAGGTTTCTCGGTCAGAGAGCGCAAAAATTAATCTGCGGACGTCCTCGTGACGTACGAGGGCGAGAGGGGGTGGGATCGAACCGTCTCTGCCATTCTCGCCGAATTCGAAAATTTCGGTGAAAGGGTTAAATTTTGAAAAAAGTTAACAATTTGACATATGTGACAATTTGACAAATTTCAGGTATATGTTTAAGTGTCACTAATTGGTTAATTGGCTAATTGGTCTAGGTCAATTGGGGTCAAGTGACCAATTAGCGATGATTAATCGTCCAATTAGTATGATTAATTGGGGTCACGTGACCTTTAGGGTAGGGTGGTGAAATCCTCCGGGAGGATTTTTTTTTTGGGGGGGGGGGCAGAACCGGCTATTCTACCCTACTAATAACTACCCTACAAAATCAGGGTTACTCAGGTGAAAGTGTATTTATATTTTATAATAATATTTTGGGTTAGTAATAATACATGTTTGTCGTCGTTGCTAGATTGTGTTGGATTGTGTTAGAGTTAAAACAAACGCAGGTCATAGTTTCTAGGACCTGTTTAAAATAAATTAGAAAACTTTATTTATATCAGTCTAACGACCCGGTTCAAAAGGCCAGTTAGTATAGTAGGAAATAGCCAGCCGACTGCTCCTTAACTGGATAAGATTAGGTATAGGTATCGACGGTCCCTACGCCGAGAAGGAGACGCGTTGCAGAGGACATGACAAAATTAGAACAAAAAGAACAATTTGTGGCATCTCAAACTGAAGAATCTACAGAGAATGGAAAAACCACTGATAGACAAATTGAAGAGGAGGAAGAACTTTCGCTGGAGCTGAGGCGTTCAACAAGAACAAGGAAAAAACCTAACAGATTAGATTTGTAATTATTAATTATTCTGCGGGGGAAGATTGTTCTATTTTAGGTTATGTTATTAGAATTTGTTATTATCATATTATTATTATTATCATCATTAGACACAAAATAGTATACCAAAAGTTTTATCATGTTTTTTATGTGGGTATGTGTGTCAAGTGTCAAGCCATTTTTTTTTCTATTATTTTACAATAAATTTTTATTTTTAATAAAGGCAATTAATATTTACAATAAATGTAATCCTTTAAAATGTATTTTTTATACTTTTTAAATTCTAGAAAATTCAAAAATTTATTTCTAGCTACACTCAAATATTTGGCCGCCCATGAAAATTATTTTTTTGGATACGACCCTTGCAAAAACAAATTTGGCCACGACTGTTTTAAAGAAAATATATGCGAGTTAAATACCGTTTTATATCAATTCAGATAAAACACTGATAGTGTCATTGGCAATGTTATGCAAAGAAAAATTCGAAAATCAGCTAGCTTGACTTTTGGTAAAAACTACATGAATTTCAAATAAAATAAATTATCCACAAGTACTCAAATATTAATACTACATGAATTCTATAAAATAAAATAAATAGTCATATTATTAATAAAAAAAAAAAAGTTATTAATGTTATTGATTGATTGCTGTGAGATGTGATCTGGTGTTTCATATTGTATTACACTGAGATTCGCTCAAACTGGTTTATAGAATTCGACGATTTATTATTTTGATTGCTATAAAATTGTACATATTCACTGCATAATGACCGATGTGCTTCCACTCCACTACTTACCAATTTATTTATTTTTTCTGTTACAGGTTCAATAAACAGATAACAATAATAGTAGATTGAAAAAAGCGGATACTGGAATCTGATCCTAGTCCTGATCTCCCGCGCGCCTCTTCTCGCCCGCCACCAACACATTACCCGATCGAACAATTTTGTGCCTCTCCCTCTACTACTGTTAGCACTGCTCCCGCCTTCGCCCAACTCCCCCCTCCATCAGCCGCAATCAACGACATCGCCGCTGCTTCCGCTGCTGTGTACATTAAGTATACCCTCTTCCCTCGTTCACCGCATAGAGTATATAGAGATGTCATGACATATATTCGTATGCATAGCAATATGAAAAAAACAGCGTATTAGAGTGTGACTATATATGAGGGAGTAAAAGACTTTATTCACTTAGTTTGAAGATAAACTAATTTTTATCAATAATTACCTTTTTTTCCCGATAACAATTAACTAAGGTATAAACAGGGTAGAAAATACAATACAATATTTTTATCAAAATATTTTTTTTTGCATATATCCATATTGTAAATTGATGTTTTCCTTACTTCTCATTTTTATGTCACCTAACCCCTGGCTCACCGTCACTATTGACGCTGCGGTCGTTTCCACTACATAAACGAGTATATCCATAGAACAGTCTAACCCTACCAACTCTAATGTACGTTTAATTCGTAAAGCTGTTGCCGCCACCACCGCCGCGCCGGAATCATGTGCCTTCATCATATTTTTATTATTATGGGTATTTACTTACACTGTGTAATATAACCATATACTAATATTTACAATAACAGTTGAAAAAATGGAATTAAATTATAATGATTTTTTCTCTGACAGCAATTTATTTGCATGTATCATAACAATTATACCCTATATTAGTTATAAATGTAAAAAAAGTTATGTATTTAAATATTAATAATAATAGGGGAAAAAAATAACAAGTATTGACATACAATTTTATTATAAGATTATAACCAAATTTATGATGTTAACATTTTAGCCAGAGTTCACACTATAATCCTAAGCCCTTAAACATATTTGAATCATTATATGCAAATGATAGTTTTTCTTAGTGTTGTGATCATTTTGATTTAACGGATCACTATAATGTAAACGAATTTAAAACAATATCATTATTTCTTTTTTCGAACTTCGTCGTCATCGTTTTATTATACTTGATTTTTTTTAATAAGATTAAAATAATAGATACATATATAATCGTAAGTATTGATTTGAAAATTACAATAATAATCAAAATATTATTATAAAGTATTTTTTTCAAAGATGTCCAACATTCCTAAATATGATGGTGATGAGTTTAATAATATACTCAGAAATTGTATACAAGAACTCGATAAGATTTTACACAATAATAAAATGAGGGAGATTAGATGAGGAGAATAATTTATAGATATGCTAATAATTAAAATATACCGATTCAATAGTTATTTTTTATTAAATTTATGCCTGTTCATTTTATGATAGTGGTTATAATACACAACATCTTCCGCTATTGTATTCACCCGACACCATATACACTACATAGGTACCAAACAAATTTTATCTTTATACTTATTTTATTTTATCTAATAAATAGTCTGGTGATTGATTTCATTATCTAATAAGTACATTATTGAAAATCCATGGTAGTAATAGAATTTGATATTATTATACATTCGATGTTATTACAGAACGACCTAATTATCTACAATGGTTTCAAAGTGAAAATGGCTAAAACGGCTTATCTTATTCAAGCCGGTCTTTACTAAAAATAATTTATTACATCTAGAAGTGTTAAAAGACTTAACTACGTTTTAAACAAAAACTAATATTAATTTAACTTAGGTCGTTTTATCAAGTCGTTCAGTAACATGCGATTTATTAGAATATAAGCTTAACTCAAATTAGTCAATTTTTGAGTCGTGTCGTTCTTCTTTTTGGAGTGCGATATGTGCTTCGTCACCTGCATCATTACAACCTCAACTACTATCACCTGACCCACAACAAAATTGTAAAAAAACTGGTGTAATGATGGTTATAATGAATTATTAATTATATTCAAAAATAAACATTTAAATAAATAATATTTTATATTAAACTTTTTATCTATACTAATTTTTTCAACATATATTTATATTTGTTTTTAATTTAATCCTTAATTTCTTTCTCAAAAAAACAATATGGCTATAGTATTGATATATAGAGGTAAGCATTTTATGCAGACATATGCGATCTATCGATAACGTATATACATTATAAAGGTTTAAACGAAATATTATCTATCTAATCGTTAGTTGTTCGACGACAGAGCATATATCCATAGATATATTATTTTATTCAATTTTGATCAATATATTTGCGTGTGACAAATGTACGCCGTCATTTTCTCGTAGAGATAATCTAAGCGTACATAAATGAACACATGATGGTAATAGATTTAAATGTTCTACGTGTAAATTAACTTTTCGATGAGTTAAACATGATTGGCATTGTAGTTGTTGAAAAATTTACCAAAAATAAAAAAGTAAAATTCATTCTAAATAAAGTACTATGGAAAATGTCTATTATTAGACTTAACGACGAGAAATTGAAATCTCTAAAAGTATTGAACTAAAAAAAAACAAATTTCATATGCATAATATAGAAGTTGGGATCTTTGTAAATATCCAATTCTCCTCCAGAACACTTATCATTCGTGGACAAACAAATCGAGCAGTTTATTAGAAAACCCTAGATTTGCAATAATAAGTTTTCAAACAGATCGAAAAATAAATTTGCTTAAACATTCTGGAAAATTTGATAGCTGCAACCTGAAAAACCTTAAGATTCACTTGAACTCTAAAGTGCACCCAAGATTTCCAAGACGATTTTTCAGAAAAATTAACTACAGTGTTGTATAAATCGTATTATGAAAGAAATTATTGTGCATCACTGTTACCACAACATATTTTTGGTTTAATAAAATTAATTCATAAATATTGTTTTATGCAAAAAGGAAGAAGATTAAAGAAGTCTTCAGTGTGCAGTAAATGCTGTATGGCTGGCTATATTTCATTATAAAAATAACCTAATATTTAAAATAAATATACCATTGGTATACCAACACACATTAACCTTATATCATTTAAAACTAAAATGTAAATATTATATACGGTTTTGTGTGCCACTCTGGAAGCGGGTTACGTGGTTTCGAAACCAGAACACAATTTGTGTGAATCTGAAAGTGTCGGCGGATTGCTGACGGGCAACATGTATGTAAACATATTGTTAGTTTCTATATGATATTGATGGTAAAAAATTTATAGTGACATTTAAAATTATTGTGACTATGAAATTCGACACTGTTTGTGTGTTCATGATTATTCTTATGACAGAAATGCTTGGGAAAATTTACTAAAAAATAAAAAAACAAAATTAAATATTTTTTTCTTACGCGGGAGTTAGTAATGTTGTAACAATAGTTCCGTTCATCTAAACATTTTAGTTCTCCTATAATTACTAATTTTGAGTTCAGAAGAAATACTACAAAGTATTTCTTTTGTACTTCAAAGTACATACTACTCTTCGTCTTGAACGATATTAATATTACATGTAAAATATAACATTGCACAAATTACACTAGATGAAACCACACTACATATAAAAATAGAATGCGTTCAAATATTATTGAAACCGTACTTTCTTCTAGTAACTGTAAATATGATGGATAAATAAATGTGAAGCATTTTATGATCATACACTATACTTATGAGTTTGCAAGATACAAAGGATATACTCCTGCAAGTATACCTATAGATTGGATAAGGTTATTTTATGTATAAATTATGTAAAATGTTTATTTTGCAAATTATAATACTATCTTGACTTTAATTATGTTAGTACAATATTATAATGTTGTTGAAAACAAAACGTGGTTTTATCAAAAAAGTTATTATTTTTAATTTAAATTTGTAATAAGAGTTTCCCTATATTGTTGGCAGTATTCCATTGGATTTAGACCACATTGCAGGTCTAAAACTATAATAAAAATAAATGTATTAATTCAAATTAATAAGTAGTATGAATCACTGAGTATATTGAGATTTTACAATTATTATGTTCTTATTTCGTTTTCTTGTTCTTTACTTTGATATTTATAATCTTTATCAATAGAAATCTGTATTTCATAATGGTTTTCACATAAAAATCATTTTTTGAAAATAACGTAAATATTATTTTGTGATTAAAAAAATTTAGTATATTGAGATTTAAACATTTTTTTTAGATTTTTTTCTTTGCACATCTGATTAATAAAATTACTCATACGTATCTTAATCATATATAGGTAATGAGTATTTGTTAATAGTGTTTCGATAAAATAAGTTGTAGTACTTTATGAATTCGTTCTACACTTAAAAATATATGTTTGTGATGTTTATATTTATACTGAACACTGCCGAAATAGTAATTTTATTGACAGTATATAAAATGGGTGATTATATTATTTTAAATTCTGATCAGAACGAGGAAGCTATAGGTATAATTTTACAAAGATGGTTATTTAAATAAAATATTTAAATTGTTTTAGATTCTAATAAACGTGAGAAATGTTTTGGCTTTAAGATAATGTGTTTTTTTTTATGACTGTGTACAAAATGTCAGCTAGAAGGAATACTCCGATCTTTACAACCTTACATGGTTTTCGGTAAAAAATTTCATCTAGTTGGTTCTTTAAAAAGTAATTTTTAAATTTTTAAATTTTTTCGATGAATCCGTAAAAAATAACTATCAAAAAATTAGCATAAATATCGGAAAACACGGTTGTGATAAAATTGTTTATATCTCCTATAATATTGATGTAAAGGCATGCAATTTTCACTATAAATGTGAATAAAAAAATAAAAAAATGTTTACTAACTCTTAGTCTATTTAAAGCAATATGCATATTTGGGACATTTAATTTATATTAGGTATAACTTTTCTACTTTACAGGAAAATTAGATTTTTTAAAATTTTTTTTTTTTAATATGTATTTTTTTATCAAAAAAATAATGGTGATGTCAGAATTTAGTGGTCGAATTCGGTTTTAAAGTTATATCAAAATGAAATTTAATAATTTTATATTTATTTCAGAAGTATATTTTTTTGGGGCTTGAAGTTAGCACTACATTGTTAGCAGACATTTTTGAAACCTATCCAACAATATTTATATTGATTTGTTGGACATTGTTGGAAACTTGTTAGAATTCGTTGGAGCCCCCCTTTTTACTTATCCCGCGTTAAATATTGTACTGCTAACTACACACATAGTATTACATTTTTCATAAAACTGTTAAAAAACATTCCAACAATGTTTAAATAGTCTTGATGGACATTGTTGGATACTTCCCTATACTTCTGCTATCCCACGTTAAATTTTCAAAAAATGTTTATATTTATTATTTGGTAGAGGTCTTAATTTTTATATCTATGTTCTAACTTTTAATTTGTTTATATCAATTTATTATATGATATATCTTATATCATTATCATGTACATAAAATTGTCGTTAATAATGGAATAATATGAAACAATACATATTATAATATTCATATAGTATAAATATACATAGTATACAAACATATTACAGGTGTAATATATATGTATTATCTAATCATATAGATAATTTTGGACAAGATTCTTTATTATTTACAATTTTAAAGTAATGAAATTGACTGCAGTTAAAAACGATTCCTATCTACTCATAAAATTTCCTTCGAATATAAAAATTATATTTAGAAAATCGAAAAGTTATCTCTTTAAATTTCTAACTAAATGTAAATGTAAACAGTATGTTACTCATTCACTTAGAAAAATGGAAATACATAATTTAATAAGTATATCAGTGGATTACCAGAATATTTTTAACTCCATTCAGAATTAAATGTTTTATTTTGCCTTACATCTCTTTAACATTCCTATAGTCTATACTATTGAGGACCAATTATTCAATAAAAAAAAATAATAAATCATGTAGTGGAAAGTAATAGTATATGTTTCATATAAAATATTAATTCATTAGGTCTTCCTATATTAATTAAAATTATACAAGTTCTTTTTTTTTGAAATAGTAAAATTATGACGACAAAAAGCTCCTTCAATAATCAATAACATAAAAATAAACTATAAAACTATAAAAATAATAAAATATAAATTATATCTTTGTGGCTTAACTATTTTTGATTCAATACAACGTTTTATCTTGGTAGCCACGTCATCATCTTCTCAATATCCATGTATCCAATTATACACAAAGATATAATTGGTATTTTATTATTTCTGTAGTTTTATAATTTATTTTTATCTTATTGGTTATTGAAGGAGCTTTTCGTCGTCATATTTTTACTATTTAAAAAAAAAAGAATTGTATATTTTTAATATTATATGAATCCTATATACTATTACTATATTTTCACATTCCACTACATGACTTATTAATTTTTTTATTAAATGATTGGACCTCAATAGTATAGGCTATAGGAATGTTAAATAGAAGCAAGGCAAAATAATACATTTAATTCTGTATGAAGTTAAAAATATTCTGATAATCCACTGACATACTTATTATATTATGTTTCCATTTTTCCAAGTGAATGAGTGACGTACTATTTACATTTCATTAGTAATATAAAGAGATAATTTTTTTGATTTTTTAAATATAATTTTTATAATCGAAGGACATTTTATGAGTAGATAAATTGTTTAATTAATAAATAGAAATTTTTGAAAGATTTTGAACGGTCTTATGAAAAGTGTAATGCTAAGTGTGAAGTTAGCAGTACAGTGTTTAACGTGGGATAAGTAAAAAAGGTGAGCTCCAACAAATTCTAACAAGATTCCAACAATGTCCAACAAATCAATATGAATATTGTTGGATAGGTTTTAAAAAGTTCTGCTAATAATGTAGTGTTAACTTTACACCCCTATATTTTTTATATTTTACAACAATGGTCAACATAGTCTAGTCACTAAACTCTAGTGGTAGCTGACTCTGTTATCATGCGCGAGGTTCTCGGTTCAAATCTCTATACAACCAAATAATTTTCAAAATTTTTTTGTTCATTATATTATATAATATTATCATATATATTTATTATAAGAATATTCTGTAGTAAATGTCTAGTATCTTCTCCATAACATTGCTCAGAATCGTTTTTTTTTCAGAAAGAAATGATTGCTTTCAAATTTAATATATCCACCACCATTATCCTATCTAACGAGCAAAATGTTTCCACCCCCTACTAAACAACTATTTTATATTATTTTTGTGTAAAAAATTTTTCAATCAAAAAACTTGATTGATCCAATTGTTTAATCCATTATTTAGTAGACAATTTACCTAGTTGGTAGGTATTTTTATGAGGGAATTTTTCGATTTTTGAAAAACTACTCATAATAACAAAAATCTCAATATCACGTTGTAATTCGGAAAAGAACACTATTAAAATTATAAAATTTTCAATATAAATGTATTTATTTACTATCTAGAAATTAAATATAGTGACAATCAAGCATCATACCTGTTGCAAGTAAAATTTTCCCATATTTTTTACCATGCCCTAAATCATAATAAACCATACTTTTTAATTACAAATTTACTATTATAAATATGATATGAACATAAATGTATAAAATGTTATATAAAATATATTATACCAACTAAATGAGTAGAATTACATTTTTGATCTGGATAATGTAATATTGTTGTTAAAGCCAATTACGAAGGAGCCGGATTATATGGCTTCGCGCGTTACGTGATAATAAATCCGACCGGCGAAGCCGACGTTTATTATATGCTTTCCGTCCTATACTGTTCCCCGTTATCTCCATTCCGCTATTTTAATTGTTTTTCATCGTTGTCTTAACTATTATACCATTACTGTTGTTACAATATCTCTTATTTTTGTTTCGTAATTTATTATTGTTAATTTATTATTATTATTATTTTTTTAAAACTGTTAATTATTATTCAGTTGGTATAATTCGCTCGTTCGACCCATATTTATTAATAATGTACAAATTTTTTTTTCGTATTTCCATTCTGTTTGTCTCGTGTTTGCATTGCAGCAACCTATAAAATATATTACATTTTTCTTTTTGCCATACACAAAAAAGTTGTTGAAAATAAAAGGTTCTTAATTATTTTGAAACCCCTACGAGTTACATTTCATTGTATAAACCTAAAGCCCTCTCCAATCAACTAAAATCACTCTGCTCAAACACTGTTTGAATTTGGGCAAAATATAATAATATTTTTGGTTGTTGGTGAGTGAAAATATACTGTCGACGGTGGTGTGTCAAATTTGTTCCCACTCAGGAAAAGATGTCGGTGAGTATATATGTTGTAAAATATATATACGGTTAGTCAAAGAAGTAGTCATCATCAAAATTTCCGTCCACCCAGGCTGAGATCATAATTGAATAAGTTTAGTATTTAATGTTAATAGTATTATAAGTATATTGTATCATTGTTCTGTTTTTTAGCATCAAGTAATTTTTTTCCCATTTCCCGTCCGCGTCGTCGTCGCCGTTGGCATCTTACGTGGCCTAATCGATACAAGGTAAGGCGTAAGTACCTTAGATTGCCTATTCAACCAATGGTTTGGCGCATGTAATTTAGGTTGCTTTACCAGGCAAATTTCAGGCGAGATATATATAATCTTTTCTTTTTATTTTATTGTGTGGCTAAGGCCATTGGCCCTTCAGTCGGTCCGTGCTCCCAGCGAGAACAATTATAATTATATTTTTCTCAGTCTAGTTGGAATCTAAATACATATTTTGAGCTTTTTACTCTTTTAAATAACAATTGTATTGGAAATTATAACTATAGTGGTACAGGAGGTCGTATAATACATTTGGTGGATACAGTAAATCGATCTGATATCTTGTTTTCCCGGAATGATTCAAAATTCATTAAAGTATAATTGTAATATTTTAAAGTATGAAAGTCAAGTTATCACATATTTTATATAATAGAGATTACGAAGTTTTAGATATAATATAAGATTTAATAAAAATAAAGTCTGATTGTAAATCTGAAATACGAAGGAATAGTATTAAATCAATGAATAATTTAAGAACTGATAAAATAGCGTGGAATTTAGTAGTAAAAGTATACAAGCATTAATTCAAGTATAATTGTACCAACATTTTTTAATTTAAAACAATTTACCGGCAAGTGTCTTAGGATAAATTATTATAGAATAACAACATTAGCTTCTAATTTATTATTAGATATTTATGATTTATATTATTTATCTTATTTATTGTACCTGATCATATTTTCAAGATAATTTTAGGCATAAGTCGTTCATTAGAAGGTTATAGCAACTATAAATAATCAGAGAGAACAGGGAATATTTGCATATTATTTAACATGAGTTTTATTTTTATTTTTAAGAAAACCTTTGTAAATAGTTTTAGAAAAATGGTTTTGTGTTTTACATCAGTACTGAGTACAATTTTTAAATAGGTAACTATTTTAAATAATATTAACAAATATAGAAAGTAATACTAACAAGTTTTGAGCTGATCGAAAGCTAAAAATATATAATTAAAAATATTATACAACAGGTATATATTTATATAGGATAATATTTTAAAATATTAAAATTATTTTATGTAATAAAATATTATATTATATGGGGCAATGTATTTATAGTATAATTTGGATCTGAATAACAATAAATAAAAAAATAAGAAAAAGACAAAATTACACATTATTGGGAGCGATAATAGAACGTTTCTTTGTAGTAGACGAAAGGTTACTAAATATCTATATTTAGTATACGAAATATCTCAATTCGCTAAAGTTCCATCACTTCTGACAGCTAGACCCAGGAAATTCTATCGTCATCTCATAACTAATGATTTTCTCCTGTCCAAGTGAAGTTTCACTAGAAAACCGCTCATTACAAGGTTCTAAGTCTTGGAATTCAACTAAACCTTCTACAACTGAATATCGAAGGAATCAGTAGAACAAAATCAGATAACCTTTACAATAAAAAAATAATATAATAAAAAAAAAAATAAAAACATTATAGATGTCTCTTATGTTGACGTAGAAGGTATGCGTGGAATGCGGCCGCATGCTCTAAACAACTTAATAAATGCCATATCAGACATATTTAAATTGTTTGAAGTTTTTAAAATAAAGAATGATCAACTTCAAATCTGAATCTGTATTATTACCCCATATAAAATCCCCCTGGGCACAATTTCCCTCAATATATTTAGTAACACCATTCTGAATTCGAATTAGCCATGAGAAGTGAGAGTATCGAAGTTAATTGTGAGGATCTGCTCAATACTGAATTGAGATTGTCATTATCCAAGTCAAACAATCTCCTATATTGTTTACGAACGCTTATAAATAAAATAAAATAAAATAAAAAGTTTTTACAAGCTCAACTTTAAATGTCATAAATAGGTAACTAATCTAGATCTCTGACTTAAATCATTATTTTTCATTTCACTTCTTCACTATAATTTATTGAGGTAGAATTAAGAAATGATTAATAAGTTATGCATTCTATTATTGCTTCAAAATATAAATTTAAATATTAATTATTAATATTATGGCACTTATACTGATCGTCTACTATTATATGGCTTACAAATAAATAAAAATATATATATATATATACACATTACACAGGATATAGAATTTATTATATTATATATTAATCATATTAAAATATTTAGAAAAAATTACGTACTTATATAATATAATATATCTCTATTTTGAAGCCCTAAAATTATACATTATAATAATATTGTTAAAAAATGTTTGATTTTTCAATAATATAGTACGTTTTTTTGACAATATATTGTAATTATACATTTTCTGCCTAATACAAAAACTTTAAAATATGTAACAGATATTATCATATATTTTTAGCACTTTGCTGCTGATATGGTAATATAATCAAATTTAGATAATAACATTTATTCTTTAAATTCTAACAAATAAATAAAGAGAAAAATATAGTGCAGTAAAATTATTATCATTAAGTTTACTTAATTGAAGAGTTTGAACCCGAGAAGTTCTGAACTGAACTTAGATGAAATATTTAAACTTTAACCAATAAACTAACATAACTATTTTTTTATATTTTTAAGGAAGTATTTCGCCGGCACACCATCTTCGGGCATCACTGGTGCGAATTTTGAAGTTGGATTCTAGTTTAGATTTGGCACCTAAATATCTGTGAATGTATCCCCCTCTCTACTAATAATATTATATTTAATAATACATAAAATAATAAATACTCTACATATTTTCATGCATTTTATGATGTATATATATTTTATGTTACGTGTTGTAGGATTTATAAATGCAAAATTTTTCTTAATTTTTTGCGAAATATCACGTTGCATATCAGATAATATTGAGTACTATATTAATCAGATATCACTATTAAATTAAGCATAAAAATACACACATTAAAATAAAAAAATTAAAAAAATATATTTTTGAATATTTTATTTTTGTTTTCATTTTCTTCTTCTACGTTTTTTTCCAAGACAATTTTGTGCTCACCACATTATTCCTCCTCCTTAATCTATTTTTTTTTACTTTATCTTTTGTTGATGTAACTTTTATATTACATCTTATGTACTAATTTCTTATTGTATCTTCTCTTGTCACTCCACTTATCCACTATAACACTATAACATCTGGGCTATTCTCTTCCTCTGTTTTATGTTTCTATTTATTTCCCATCATTGTAGTTCATACATTATTGCAGGCCTTATCACTGTTTAAAATGTCACTGTCATCATGATACTAAATTAACCATAATATTTACTGTTTCACTATTACCATGTCAAATATTAGTAATAACTAAATTATTACTATAAACTTGCTAATTGCATTCACATAATATAAAGTTAATTTAATTATACGTTATAGGTTATAGATCTTAAGTATATACATTTACTTACAATTTAAAGTGAAATCGAAATGGTCGCTAAGTAACTCATCTGTTGATCATACATTTTTTATGTAATTATTCAATTTATGTATAATATTATTTTTTATATTGTATATGCATATATAATAATTTATTAGTATTTTAATCATAAAATGTTATATAACATATCCAATTGAACCATCCAACATCATAATATGCGCGCTCAATTTGGTATTCGGCTATAGATTATTGGCTATATTATAAATAGCAACAAACTTGGTAATTATATAAAACCCTACAAGTAGATGTGTAATGTGTGTCCTGTTGGAGACAGGACGTTTTAGAATTTAAACAGCATTTTAGACTTTGTTCAGCATGTTATTTGTACTAAAATATTTTAAGTACCTTTGAACGATACTTATTTATAATAATTAAATATCGGCCACTACGGTATTCTTTTAATAAGAATTCAAACTTTTTGTTTTTTTCTAAACTCTCTGAATTTATAGACATGTAGTTTGTTACCACAAATCATTGAAACGATTTTTGTTTTAATTATACACATTTATAATCTGTAATTTTAATATTTTATTCCCGGAAAACTATTCGAAACTATTGTAGCACCAATCGGTGCGCATATAGTTCCTAACTAGTACCAGATTAAATGTACGTGAGAATCATAATCGTGAATATTTTAGAATATCTCTGCTAGATCAAAGAGGGATTAGCAATTTTTTTAAAACCTTCGTACTTGTTTAAAATAATACCTACAGTTTAGTTATTAAGTTTTACTAACACCTAAATTAAAAATTAAAAACAATTTGTCTTCGCTTGATAAAAGGGAGGCTTCCCTTATATCTCTGATAAGATTTGAAAAATTAAAATTTTCATTATTATATATAGATAAATTTGTGATAAGTAGCAATTATTTTATATTAAATCAATAAATCTGTTTAGACATATTTAGAATATTTATTTAAAAAACAATTCTGAGTTAAGTTGGTAGTATTATTTTCTGATTTATACCTGTTAATTTTCCAGTATATTTGATATTTTTCCTTTTTTCCAATTTTATTGTAAATTATGCATTAATTATAATTAATGAATGTAATTGGTAATAAATTCAATTTTATCACGTCAATATCATATATTACACTAAATATTTTACGAAAATTTCAAGTTTTTAGCATTAAATTTTTCCGGTTTACAATAATAATATTGTTATAAAATTCTTGCAGTTTTTAAATTGCTTATTTTGTATACCTACCTCCTGATTTAAATGTCGTTTCCTTTATTTATTTATTTGCTGTACAGTATATACAAATTTGATGTTTTTATAGAATTTCAAGATATTATGTTATAGATTATATAACATATTATATTATGATTAGAGAGCAGATTGTTAGATTTTTTTTTTTATTTTATCTCACTCTATGCAGTTTGACAAGGGTAAAATATGTGAACGATTTATCGATCTCAGAATAATTAGAAAGAAAAATTTGCATATAGGAGCCTATATTAGATGTTAGAGAATGTTAGAAACTCCTTTGTTTTCACCTTCGTGAAGGATGTACCTACTACTGTAAAGTTCATACCTATAATCCTTCAATTTTGTGAAAATTCCAAGTTATCTATATAGTTTGAATTAGGTGTATATGAAAAAGCGAAAATTCTATTAGTTGACATTCAAAACGAATTAATTGAGTGTTTGAAGCTGTAGAGGCATTAGCAATAACACCAACCAATAAAATTCAAAAAACCAAATTTTTAATTATGGTTACTACAGTCCCTCGATTACAGGAAGAATTTTAGACATAAATCACAGTTATCATAAAACAGCTCGTTAAACCAAATAAAGATACTAAGGAAGATGCAGAGTTACCTTTAGTAGATTAAATCTATGAGAAATTTGATGAATCTTATTTCAATATTATGATTCTTGTAGATGAAGTTGAACATATACCAGCACATCTTCAATATCCAAACGTGGTTGATACTTTTATTGAAGCAAGCAATCCACGTAATAACACAGAGTTGATATTGCTAAAGAAGCTATTAATACCACGATTCAAAGGTGATACAAAACAGTACACAGGTTTCCGTAATTTGTTTGACACAGTAGTGCACAATAATCCAAATCTTCAACCAGCCGTAAAGTTTACTTTTTATAGGCCTGTTTGGAGGGTAAACCGTTGATACTTATGACTAACTTGGTGTTAAGAAGAGAACTATAGCCTGGCGTTGAATATTTTGGACAATCGTTATTCGAATCGACGTATTATTATATAAAGTCATTGGAACGAACTTTGGAACATGCTAAAGACTATTTTTGGAGATGCCAAATTTATTCGTCAATTACTGTACACTATTGAACCAGAAATATGCAGTAGACCAATGGGACCATATTCTACTACATCTATTTTAGAAACAGATAGACTATCAGTTACGAGCTCAATGGGCATTGATGGTTGATACTAACACAGATCCAAATATCGATAATTTCATTATATTTTTCAAAAGGTATTAAAATCACTTCAAAACTAAACTACATCGTTGCATTCGGCTAAGCCAGAGCAACGTTAAATTAAAAACTGATTCAAATGTCAGATTTATAGAGTACAACCTGGGCAGCTGTTGATACATTGTAACTTATTTAAAGGAAAAACTTCGATCTAACGTTATCAGAGAATTAAAGATTTTAACCGATGTTTTTTGTGCTTTAGCAAATACATCGTGAGTAAATATAAAACACTAAAATGTGTGCTGAGTGATGTTAATCGACATCATACATTGTTACATCTGAATCCTAAAAAGGACTAGACTACAGAAAAGGAGCAAACATGATTAGTACTAAATTAGCTGATCCAAATTATCATGAAACACAATCAATAGATGTACTCTTAGTGACGTATATCTTTCCGCAGATCATTTTTAGTGATAAATGAGAGAGTGCTAAAAATAAAATTATTACCTTGACAGGTATTTTTAGATGGGTTTTGATAGGCAATATTTCTAATTTAGAGAAAAAGACAATCACTACACTTCATACTTTATTAGAGGTGGTGAATCAATCCTTGCAAATATTCTGGGAAATAGAAGAAGTATGAATAGAAAGAATCAGAAACTAGCGGGCAAGAAATATGAAGAAATGTATACTTCAATTACTTCGAGGCAAACAGATGGTTGATACATTGTTCATCTTCCATTTATTAATTTTTCACTGAAACTATGCCAGTAAAAAACAATGGCATTGAAACTAATATACCAGCTTGAAAAGCGACTAGACAGTTCCAATAAACTTCGTAAACAGTATAATGCAGCTATGCAGCTTAGACAGTGGACATATGTCGTTAATACCATCATAATTTCGAAATATAGTTCTCGCTTACTACACTCCACATCAGGCTGTAATAAAACCTTCTAATTTGACTAAAACTTTACGGATTTTGTACGACACCTCAACTACAATAGTATTAGGAATGTCTTTGAACAACAACCTGCATCCAGGACCAAAACACCAACGTGATATGCTTGGAATTATTTTACGTTTCCGGCTACATGCTAATGTATTCACTGCTGACGTGAAACAAATTTTTCAGCAAATTGTAGTAACACTTGAACACCGACAATATCAACAATTACTCTACCGATTTTCAACTACAAAACCGGTGGCTGAATTTGAAATGACAACTGTTACTTTTGGTCAACACTCATCTTCCTTTCTGGCAATTAAATCAATACATCAACTCGTAACAGACGAATCTGAATTGTATCCCGATGTGAAACAAATCATTCTTAAAGATATATACGTCGATAATGTGGCTACAGAGACTAACAGTGTAAAGAATGCATTGCGATCATAACAAGAACTGAACACAATAATGGGAAAGGAACAGTTTGAGCTACAAAAATGAGCCAGTAATTCTCGAGCTCTCTTAGAATCTATACCTATCTCACATCGAGGATCGAATTCAGTTATCTTTGACGTATTGGATTCTGAAACTACCAAAGTTCTTGGAATAAGATCCTGGTACTGATATATTAGGTTATGATTTTAGTCTTAATACAGTAAACGAGCCATTCTGTCGGAAATAGCTAAAATCTATGATCTTTTAGGACTACTCATGCTGATTACTACTGAGCTGGATATAATTATGAAGTACTTAGGGTCCATAGAACTCGGATGAGACGATATGACGATATTATACCAGAGGTTCCAATGGCCACGTGGTCGCGTTACCACAAGGGATTACCAATAATTGCGTCAGTGAGAATTCCACGTAGAGTTACCAAAGACAATTCAAAGTATAAAATACATGGGTTTTGCGATAGCTCTGAAGCAGCATATGGAGCTGTTGTGTATTTCCGAACAACAACATCTAGTAATATATCAACCTGTTAATTGTTAATGAAAAAATTCAAGATAGCTCCAACGAAGAGGATGACCATTTCAAGATTAGAACTCTTAGGATATTCGCGTGGATAAAATCTCAAACTGTGAGACTTAAAACATTTTTTGCTAACTGGGTCATACAAATTCAACAAACGACTACACCTGATATGTGGCGACATGTTCCGACCAAGAAAATCACAGAAGATTTTGCCTCTAGGGGACTTTCACCACAAGATTTATTCAATCATACATTTTATTGGACAGGATCTGTTTTTTTAAGAACACTTCAAGAATTCTGGCCTACTTTGGGAAACGCATCAACTCCTAATGATCTCCTACAAAAACAAGCAGAAACTAAAGCAATTACTTTGATAACCATTAATAACATAGCTGAATGTTAATTACTGTTTCAGTCGGAAAATTGGACGAAAGTATTACGTTTGACGTATTACTGGTGTTGAATACATGATTGTTAATAAGGGAAAATGGTACCCAAGAACAACACACCACTATAAGCTACAGAGATAAAAAAATTACGATTTTAATTATTTTTTACACCAACGTTCGTGCTCTATTCAACTTCATAAACTTACTCCATTCGTTGCGCCGAGAAAATATCAAAATAGATGGTCGACTAGAGCATTTAGATTTGCCTTTTGAGAAAAAATAATGCTATACTTCTCATTGGTCGAAAAACGATCACAAGATAATTTAAACATTCTGAATTTATATTAAAATATTAGAATATTAGATTAAATAACCTCAACAAGAAAATTATGGACACACATACATACAAAAGATAAACGAAAAAAACCAAAATTTATAAACTTATATTTTATTTATTTATATTAAATTGTTGTACGTAATATTATGTTTGTTAATATTTACTCTATTCTGTAATAAGTATACGGTTAATTGATAATAAATGTACTGATAAGGAGCAAGATGGCAGCCATTTAATGCACTTCAAAAAGTTGCTGACATTCCTCTTTGTTTTGTCATGGTTCAAACTATAATTCAACAGTTCTTCTGGATACTGGATACTTTCAGCTCGAATTCTCATTATACAGCAACTGTATAGTTGTACACTCTGTTTTCGAACGCATTCTTATGCTCTATAACTTATGATATAGCTTATTACTTATTATAACTTATTCTTATATTGCAGCTCTAAAACGATTTATCACACGCTAAAAACGTTGTACAGATATGTATTTAGATTACGGAACGAACTTCATGAGAGCACAGCGACACTTAGAAGACGTCCATGAAATACTTAACACTTCTGAGTTCACACGTCACCTCTTGGATAAACAGATAAGCTGGCACTTAAATCCTCCGTCAGTGCCACATATACGTGGTATATGGGAGACCTCCGGGAAATCTGCCAAAATGTTATTACAGAGAGTTATTCAGGATCTGATCTTAAAGTCTGAGAAACTTAACACAATTCTTCATAGAATTGAAGAAAATTTGAATTCACAACCTTTAGGGGCAATATTCTCAGACCCTAATTACTATGCACCACTGACCGCCAACCATTTTTTAACTATGGGGTCACTTGCTTCAATACCGCTACTCAATATACCAGATAGGGAGCTCAAATTTAATTTAGGCCAGCGCTGGACTCTCATATAAAGTATATGCCAACATTTTTGAAAAAGAGGACAAAATGAATATCTTCAAACGTTGCAACCAATAAAGAAATGGCAACGATACAATTTCAATGTGTCAAACGGTGACTTAGTACTTATTAAAGAACCTACACCACCACAAACATAGAAAATCACAAGGGTTATACAAGTTTACCCGGGAGACGATACGGTATATAGTGTAGCTGAAGTCAGAATCACCAACAGAAAAATTCTGAAACGACCAGTTATTAAACTATGTTCACTTCCATGTTCAGGACTATTTAATAATACTCCTTCCCTAATTAATTAAACAACACAATCGACGTCATCGTTATTAACAACGTTTTGCCACCGGAGTGTATTAAATTCTACATAGTCATCGCGAATAAGTGTTCCTCAATACTCACACCGTCACTGTTATCACCAATACCATCACCATCGTCACTGTCCCTGCTGTCACTGTCACTACTATCATCTATACCGAAAATATCGTTAATATCGTCGTTTACCACCGATAACACTGACAACATCGTCAATTACAACCAATAATACAGTTTATATATTTTAGTTACTTTACCCCGCTTGCTGGATAGCACATTTTTTGCCCCCAGTTACTATTATTTTTGTTTTACAATAGTAATATAATATATATATATATATATAATATAATAGTAGGCCGTCAACTCGATAAATATGACCAAATTTGTCTTGACTACATTTTGTTACCTAAATCTCTAGCTATCTCATATAGCGCATTAAAATCCGTAACAGTTGTTACTATTTAATTGAATCGGGTGATTCTACGTATAACATTATAAGGCTGGATGATCACTCGTGTAACATATTTACTACGGTATGAACGATTAATTCTACGATCGTCAGTGAATATAACTTCAGAACATTTCACAATTCTGGTTATATAAACAAGAATATTAACATAAATACTGCGATTAATAAAGAATAGTTTGGTTGAAGAATTTAAGCCGATTTATTTGACATACATCTACAATTTTATATTTATTTAATTCAATGATGGTTAAAAATATTTTATGTTCCTAAAATCATATTTACATTTATCAAGTCTGTCTTTTAAATTGTAGAATAAAGAACTGCTAAGATGGAAATATTAATTCACTCTGATTTAAATATCATTAATCCATAATAAATCCTTATATTATAATTGAATTATAGAATATCCGGGCAATATTGTAAAATATCAAAAAATATTTTGAAAAAACCAGTAAAACATATTACTATTAATTATTATAGTTAAACATTTTAAACAATAATTATATGAATAATTTATAAGTACAATGTATATAATTAAAATATTTTAAGTTAACTTACTGACACAAATATCAGCTGTAAACATTATAGAAACATGTTAAATCAAATCTTCTATAATTGTGCTATTTATATTTCCAATACATACATTTAAAAGACTTAAGTACTTAAGTATACTTTTAGTACTTTAGGTCTTATGGTCAATCTTACTTTACACTTTGTATTTTTGAGTTAAATTATAACACAATATTATAGGGATATTTTTCATTACCATCAAAAATGATCGTCAGTAAGGACATACTTAGGGTAATCAAGGAGGAGTGGGAAAATGTTGAACATAAAAAATATTTTAAGAATATCTAAATTATACCAAGTATATATTTATACCAAGATATCAGAAACAAATTACATAATATGAAAAATACAAGATTACATTTTTATTTATTAAGTGATAAATGATAAATATTAATTATTGTTGTAATTGTTATTTTTATTATTGTTATATCTAATGATGATTTAATTTTTTAAGATTTGTAGTATTAAAAAATAAAAATAAAAATGAAAACATTCTTATAACAGGTCATAATACGTGTAAAAATGTATACATAAGTATTGAAAATTGACTATGTAAATAATACTATTATTTATATACTAATTAAATTTTTTCATCTTTCTACATTATATGTAAATAGATAAAAAGGTGGGTAGTAGCCAATATAAACATTTCGTTAATCTTATTAAGATATATTGAAAGTAATGATAAAGCGATTATGAGCAAAACTCGGTGAAATTTATAACTATTATTGTCAAAAAATTTGGAAAAGCTGTGTGTAATTCCACTCATAATTTAAAAAATATATATGAAAATGTAAAATTATAATAAAATATCTTAAATACACAACAAACGACAAAATTAACAATAAACTCTTAAAGTATATTTAAATATTTGTAAACTATTTGATTTCAATTTCTTTTTAATTGTCCTTAAAATAATCTATAAAGAACCTCTGATAGAACCTTTTTAAAACTGGGTCTGTGACGTCCTCTTACATATTTGTATGTATTATATAGTTTTGCATATGCCGTAGACAAGTTATATTTTAATGAGTTAGTGGCTGGAAAAAAAATTTTGAATATTATTAAATAACCACATTTTTTACGATCTATAGAATGCTGAAATTCTAAATGCGTCTCGGATTAAACATACGTATCCAGGTATTTTATTATCTCCTACATTATACTGTCATATTGATTAACCGTATATACCTGCTTTACGAATTTTATGTTAATAATGAATTAAAAAGCAAGAACGATTATACTTTATTATACAAGAATATAGGTATTTTTAATTAAATATGATCTTCCATAAAAATAATAGTTCTTCGGGCATGTAAAACTTTATCATTAAATTAAAACTAAAATGTCGATTAATCTAAAAGTCTCAAAATAATAAAGTTTGCAATTAAATTATCTTATACATTTTAATCAATGGTACTTATTACTACATATTATGATATATATACTGCTTATTATTTAAACAGTTACATACCATAACAATATATTATTATTATATATGTAGTGCCTATTTTAAAAAAGTAAGAATAAAATATATACGTAGAAATCTGGAATTATTATTTCTAAAATTAATAAATCGAATCATTTATGAATATGTACCTAATAACCTAGTTAAATATCTAATATACCTAATTAGAAATCAGTAAATAATAATACATACTGGTTATTGCGCCTATTATTACGCTTAAATAGGTACTTCATTACATAATATAGGTGTAATTATATAATTTGTCAACATTAAGTAAAAATTTCAACGAATTTTAAAAACTGATTAGGTAATGTGCAATAATAATTCCTAAATTACGACTGGCGAATTGTGATGGTTTTTGGGTGTCGGTGTTGTATATAAAAGCATTATGAATACATTGTATAATATTCTAAATTCTTAAAAAAAAATAATAATAAATTAAGACTAGGATATCGAGAAAAACGACTTATCTTTGTTGACAATCGTATATAAATTATAATACATGGTTCTGTATATATCTTTTATAGATATAGTATGTAATACAATATGTATACGAGTATAGAATATAAAAAAACAAAATCAATTTTCTCTGTTTATACATGGATTACTGAAATTTTGAACATATTGAAGTCAAAATTACGTTTCTTAACCACATTGAGTTCTGTATATATATATAGAATCAACAATTCATAGGTACTCTTAAATAAGAAGCCACTCAAGTATTATATCAGCACATTTTTGCACTTTTTGGAGCCCTCTTCTCCTTGTTTTAGCAAATATCAAAACATCGATTAAGATCCTAGGTAACCTAATATCATTAGCAAAGGCCCAAAAAAGACTTTCCAGCCAAATCCGCCAAGCCGTCTATTACCTTAGCGGGTTGCAGACAGAAGAACTATGGAACTCAAGCAGCACTCGCAAGTTGACCTCTACTCAATCTCTCGTGGCTTTAGTTGGGACTTACTTAGTAAAAAGTGGACTTGTTGGATTCACATCGAGCTGGTAATCTTTAGCCACAAAGCCATATAGATGACGTTACGTCTTCACCGTGGTAAACTGTACTATCGTGGTGCGACGACAACATAATGGACTATCGTTGAATTACGTGGACGAATTAAGTAAAAACAAAAACAGAATGATAATTTGGATTTAGCCAATGAACAGAAAATTGGACAATCTGAAGCAGTCTGATCGGATACAAAGGCAGTGAAAAAAAATGTTGGGACGGACAGTCAGACTATTGTACCTCTATTGTCGTCTAGTACTTAAAGTACAGACGAAGCAATTGTGCTGAAGAATGAATAATCTGGCATTATAGCCACATTATAGCCAAAATCAAGACTTCTTAAGAAGAGATGAAAGCACTATTAGCTTAGGGAAAAGATTCCTATTTGCTAGATATGTTTGACAAAATCCATTATCTATGTAGGGAGTACTGCAAAGTACGTGACGGAATTGGTATTTGAACGATTATATCGGAAAGGATGATTGCAAGAAAATATAAACTGGGAGCGTAAAGTTTAGATTGTGACATCGCAGGATAAACGCTCCATGCAGTTGCATTGCTAAATTTTTTTCAAACTTAGACTCAGCCGCAGATTCCAAAAATAGATAACGAAGCGACAAATGATTTTAAAATGGTTATCCAGAACATCCAAGAGGAGATAAGGTCTCAACATGAAGCAACTAATGAGCTGGTAGCTAGTCAGCAGAACCGTTTCACACAAACTCAGGGTGAAATTTAGTAATATCTAGTAAACCATAAACAACAGTAATAGAAGCAGCAATAGCAACATGGACGATTTTAACAACAACAGCAGCAATATATTGCATCCAGCTCCACGCACGTGGAGGTTGCAGAGCAAGGATTATGGAGCGAGGTTTTCAGCAAGAAAATAAAGAAGAAAACTACCAACCAAGGTAAAAATATAGCAGGGCACAATCAAACTCCTAATAATGCTGCGATTATAATGCTACGCAAATGGGTGCCGAAGACGTCAGCATTCACTATTGACTGGCCTACGGAGAAACATACTGTCGAACATTATTAGAGAATTAGTAGCCATGGTTTACCTCAAGGCATTAGGAATCGATGTCAAGGACACTCGCTGTATTAAGGCGAGCGGAATTTTACTGGAAGTGGACACCGAAGAGAATGCAGACCGATTAGCTGAATCAATGAAGGAGGCAGTAAGTGCAACAGACTGCATAGGTAGATCTGCTCACACTACCCTTAATATACTATTTGATATCCTAGAATGGATGAAGGTGAACAAAAATCGTAGTAGACAGTTTATTATGATTTAAGTCGCACATGAAGGCTATAGCGAACAAAGTCGAGAAAATCCTTCCGGCTCTATTCCAGCTGATGCAAAATGTAGGAAGAGAGAGAAGTTTCCTAGCATCTATCGCCCATTCATTACTGCTAAACTGCTACCCGACTTGAGTAAATTGTATACAAATACACCGTCACATGTGGCTAGGTCAAAAATTAACATTGTAAATTTAAAAATTTATTTGCGTATCATAAATGGTTGTATATTCTTGAAAATATCTAATATTAATTTACTTGGAATTTATTACAATCAGCCTGTTCAATTTACACATCCATTCGTTCTTTGTTTTAGGTTTTATTAAACGAAATACAGTTATATTTAGTTCCATCTTTTGTCTGCGTACTCGTATTTTATTCGAGTTCAATTGACTTGAATCAGAGATCAATATTTATCTTATTATATGTGACCAGTAAGTGAATTGCATGATCTAATTCATATAAAATATTAGCATAAGATTTTCATCATATATACTCGGGATGAAAATTAGTAGAATTAACAAATATTTATAGTTTTATATTTAATCAAATATATAGTATTTGCGAAAAATGACTTACTTTTTATGTCAGCCAATATGTTTTCTAGATTGATATTAGCAATATAGTTCAAATTATAATATAAAATATAAATTTAACTTTTTAGTACAATAATATGATATTAATATTATTCCAAGTCTAATATTATTTTTACAAATTTTGTTGTATAATATATAAGAAAAATATATAAGATTAAAATAAAAAGTAGATAAATAATTATTGCATAGATGTATGCATGATGTATTAACATAATAAAGATAACACCACACACTCGTACATTGGGCTATACATAATCAATATTAAGTTTTTTTTTTTAAATTAAAGAATACTTAGACAAGTTATTATTTGTAGCCCCATTATCAATTAATAGCAACCATTATCATGAAATTAATGAAAATAATATATAAATAAATAAGATAAATCAGAATAGGAACATATAAAAATTTTAAACATTATAATGACTGTGAAGAGGAGAAGGTAAGTCTGGTATGTTTCTAATGTAAATGTATTTAAATTAGATAAACCAAATTGGTTCATAATCCAACATTTAAAGTTAATAAGTAATAATTTAAACTCGTTATGTCTAAAATTAAAACGGAAAAAAAAATCGCTAACAGTTATACATTGAGAAATATTATTATACCTAACATTCCTTAGAAATTAGTGCTATAATATTTTGTCTTAAGATCGAAAACAATAATGAACCATCTTATTCTATTTTATAAAATAGATTGATAAAGTAAATTTTAAAATCAAGATTCAGTAGTTTAAAAGAGATGATTTGTTAATTTTCTATCTATAAAAATGTTTAATATAATCGATTGTCTTATTTTACATCTATAAAAAAATACAAAAAAATTGTAGCTATATTGTATATACATTATGGAAAATTCCCAATCCATTTTTTTTTCCAAAAATTTACTTCCAGAAAAAAAAAACAAAATATATTATTTATATAATATGGGCCCCAAAACTTTATTTCACGATCTAATTCATAATATAATCATTAATTCTAAAATACAAAAGTTACATATATTAGCAAAATATATTTTTCTAATATTACACGGGTATAAAAATTAGGTATTTATTTTAATTTTTTATTCAATCAAATATTTATTATTTTGGAAAAATGACTTACTCCATTGTTCAGAATGATCTAGATTAGAATCCATAAAAAATATTTTATGTATACGTATAATATATTATAAATTATATATGCATTATTAAAATTATGTGAATAATAATTTATTATCATTTTACTAAAATAATCCAAATCATAGATAAACTTCCCCACAAATCTCATAGAATGATTTTATTTGATTAGGAAAAAGCCAAATACCCGTTATTTTTATATCAATAGATATTTGCATATCTAATTTTGATATAATATTGTATTATAATACCGCCAATGCGCATAATAGAAATTAATAGTTTGTTTTTTAATTTTACATACAGTTTAAAAAAAAATTAATCTATATATTCTATCTTTTACACCTTGTATTTCTATCTATTTTATTACTCTATGTTTTTCTGATTTACAATTATTTTTATTCAGATAAAAATATTACATGAGTACCTACATAAAAAAAAAATATATTAAGAAAAAGGATAACCCTTATATGTTGCGAAAATGGTACATAAATTAAAATGCAAACACACCTATAAGCTATACATCGGGTTTATTCAGCGAAATAGAAATTTTTTTTTCAATCCAAAAAAATCCGGATTATTTGTAGGCGTATTGAGTTTCAACGGAGAGGAATTACAAGATCTACTATTATTATATCTTAGTTTGGTATTTAGATTCATTATCGAGGGAGGATATATATACATTTTATGGATACACAATCTTTTCCTAACATACATTTTTTTATAGGTATTTAAGTTAACACCATTTAGAATAATCCCATTACCAGCATTATTCGTTATACTGATATTAGTTTTATATATATTTATATAGTTGTATATTATAATTTAGGCATAATTTTTTTAACAAAACTGCATTGGTTTTGTTAAATATCGTTTCCTCTATTTTATTATGTAAAGATATTAGCCCAAAATTGAATGTACTAATGAAAATAAATTATAAAAATAAAATATAATATATTATAAAATATAAAACAAAAATAAATTGAATAATATTCGACTCGTTACACTTGACTACAGTGTGGTGTGGTATATTTTATTTTTCTGTACATTGAGCAATAATCATGTGACCCAAATTTTCGTATTTTTGCATAAAATTACACATTGTACGTAAACTACGTAATAAATTCTATTGTCACTTACGCTCAAGATTAGCTCGAGATTTAGCCACGGAATATGAATTTCAAAGGTTCGATAGACATTTTTTGAAAGGTAATTATAGAGAAAATCTATCTTTTTTTATCATGGAACACGGTCCAAAGACAATTTTTTTACACTTATGTCCATCAGTTAACAATTCAGTTGGAGAAGATTTTGTTCGGTATAGAAACATATTGAATCACAAGATGCAGAATTGGGAATTATTGATTAGCCATGTATAGTAATTTATTACTACCAGATGACCACCCTTGTGGTCTGGGGCTAGAGTAGGACCACAGTAACTCCTGCTTATCGTAAAAGGCCATTAAAAGAGGATAGCGGAGGACAGCAGTAACCGCTACTACCGATTATTGGCGATTTCCACAGCGGATCTAACGGCAATAGAAGGTTTTGGTGATGACAGCTTAAGGCTAGCTTAAGTACTGGCTCACCAACTGTAATGCAGAAAGTAAGAGAAAACTACTACATTATTGCGTCTTAAGGATAATGACATGATGGATACAGTAGAATTAAAAAATTCCGGAGGTAAAATAGTCCACTATTCGGATCTCCGGGTAAGGACTAATGCTACTGAGTATTCATTAAAGGAGAAGAACAAAGTAAAGAAAAGAAGAATAGCACCGTGGAATATAAGGGTTTTTTGATCTGTTGTAAATTGGAGAACCTCAAAATTTAAATGGAACGAATTAAAATAGATATAATAGGAATTAGTGAACTAAAATGGACAGGTAAAGGAGATTTATAGTCGGGAGAATAGAGAATTATATTTAGCGGAGATGACCATACAGTAACAGGAGTTGGTTTCACACTGAACAAAGAAATAGGAAAAAAAGTAATAGAAATTGTTCGATACAATGACCGAATAATTACTATTAAAATAGAAACTAAACCTGTTGATACATTCATACTTCAAGTATACATACCAACCTCAACTCATATAGATGAAGAAATAGAAGAAATCTATGAACAAATAAGTGAGGCGATAGAAATAAAAACGAAAATATAAACCTAATTGTATTAGAAAACTGGAATTCTATAGTAGGGGAGTCAAAAGGACATGGAGTAATAGGTGCGTTTGGTCTAGGCAAAAGAAACGAAAGGGGAAATAGGTTAATTGAGTTCTGCAAAGAAGGAAATCTAATCATTACGAATACAATGTTCTCACAACCAAAAAAGAGAAGATATACATGGACCATGCCGGGAGGAAGAGCAAGATATAAAATAGATTATATATTAGTAAGAAATAGATATAAAAACCAAGTTAAAAAATGCAAAAGTTACCCAGGCACGGACATCAACAGTGATCATAATCTAGTATTAATGGAAACAAACTAAAGCCTGAAAAAAGGACAATAACGTAAGTAAAAAAAGAAAATGGTGCATGGATAAACTAAAGAATGAAGAAATAAGAAGTGATTTCAATGAAGAATTAAATAATTTATTACAAGAAGAAAATAACAATAGGAACCAGGATAATATCGAAGACGAATGGGAAAAATTGAGGGATACGATGACAAAAGCAGCGGAAAAGCATCTCAAATTTACTAAACAAATATCTACAATACCATGGATAAATAACAAAATTATATATCTCATTGAAAAACGAAGAAAATACAAAAACGCGGTTAGTGAAGCCCTCTTCACTGTCAGTGTCAGAATATAAAAAGTATAGAAACTTGATCAATAGAGAGGCGAATAAAACCAAAGAGGAATGGTTAAACAATATATGCAAAGATATCGATTCTTTTCTAACAAAAGGCTTGAGTGATAAAGCGTACAAGAACACTAAACTTTTTTTTAGAGAATACAAAGATAAAGCCACTATACTTAGAGGAATAAATGATAAAATAATCACTGAAGGGAGAAAAAAGTTAGAATTATGGAAACAATATATAGTAAAGTTATATTAGAAGGAATAGAGGAACCAGGGAGGCTATACTGTGCCTAAAGATGATCATGGAAAATATGTATAGAGTAAACAAACCTATGTATATAGTGTTCATTGACTTTGAAAAGCCTTCGACAACGTCAACTGGGAAATATTATTCAATATTATGAAAACCATAAATATCGATACTAAAGACAAAAGAATTATTCATAAGTTATATTTAAATGAAAAGGGTGTGATAACAGAAAAATTAAGTAAATCATTGGAAGAAGCAAATATTGAAAAAGGAGTCAGACAAGGGTGTAACTTATCACCAACACTATTTAATTTGTACATTCAAATCTCTGAATCAATTAAGGGAAGAAGAAAGTGGATTAATAAAAATTAATGGTATGCTAGTAAAAATGTTGCGTTTTGTAGACGACATAGCAATGATAGCGGAAAGTGAATAAGAATTAGGCAACATGTTAACAAAAATTAATGATAGCTGTAAAGAATACAAAATGAAAATAAATAAGAGCAAAAAAAATGTATTAATATGCAGCAAGCAAGAATTGTTTTCGAACATAACGATTGAAAATAAGAAACTTGAAACTGTTCAATGTTTTACATATTTAGGAAGTAAAGTAACATATGATGGAAAAAGCGAGATGGACATAAAGAGCAGAATAGCACAAGCAAAACAGACATTTTACAAGAAGAAGCATCTTTTTACGGCAAACACTGTTAGCTTAAATACCAGAAAAACTCTTATAAAGAGTTTTGTATGGAGTATAGCCCTCTATGGGGCAGAAACATGGACGATACTCAAAACGGAAAGAAAAAGGATTGAAGCATTTGAAACATGGTGTTGGAGAAGAACACTGAAAATTCCTTCGACAGAAAAAGTTAAAAATGTGAAAGTATACCTAAGAATGAATGAACAAAAAACAATACAGAAGACAATCAGAGAAAGGAGGAAAAAATGGATCGGATATAATATGAGAAATAATGAATGGATGACAACAATAATAGAAGGAAAGATAGAAGGAAAAGCTGGAAGAGGTAGACCAAGAACACCATTTATGAAACAGATCATAGATAACATAGGGAAAAACAATTATAAGGTACTAAAAGTAGCTGTGATGGATAGGGAGGAGTGGAGAGCCATCGGTCATTTAACCAATCTGTGGATTAAAAAAAAAAAAAAAAAAAAAGTAATTCATTGTGTAATAATACCGAAAATCTAGGAGTTCACTACCTAAAATGGATGTATAAGAAATTTATTAATGTAGCATAAAATATTGTTCCAAAAAGGTTTTTTATTTGTACATGCTACTTTGCATATATATCATCCTGATCTAACTGAATTATTTCTTCAAGAATTAGATCATTTTCCAAAATTAATTCTGCCAAGTGTTTATCAATGTATATTTTACAATCGAGAAAAATTGGTATATCGTCTTTATTTATATTCACAGTTAAAGATAAATTCTATAAAATGTTAATTGCATTAACAATATTCGTCAGTTTTGTAATTCAGCGTTTTCATACACAGAACACATGGTCTTTGTCGCTTGATAGCAAAATTATACTACAAATTATAAGAATAATTTAATTATCGAACAATAATTATATTGATAATTACCTCGTAACCCGACAATCGAAGTTCTTTCATTCTCCACTGATTAGATTTATACAGTTTTATTTTTTATAGTATATGATGAACGAATAAATATTCCATTTTATTATAATTTAATGTTTTTTCCCTGTGTGCAGAATGATGATGTATAAATTTATGCGATGTCTGTTTATGATCCCAATTGTACGGTACATTGGGATATGTATATGCCGTACACTATATATATAGGGAGGCATTCAAAATTCCGACAAATCAAAATCCCGAAAAATTAAAATCTCGACAAATCAAAATCCCGACATGTTGAAATCCAGATGAGTCCAAATCCGGACATGTCGAAATCCCGACGAGTCAAAATCCCGACATGTCGAAATCCCGACAGGTCGAAATCTCAACACATCTATATTCCGACAACAAGACACTGGATATTTTAAAATTTCATAAAAATTACCTATATATAACCCATTAAAAATGTATTATTTATCGTCCCCTTAAATACAAATCACAATACAATATATAAATTAAAGTATACCAATTACATAGTATGGTAAATGTATTTCATATAATTGGAGTTCCATACAGGGCCGCCCCAAAGTAACTATTAATGGTGGGAGGAGGAGCGAGTGTGCCTCAAAAATACCGACAAAATCTTTGAAATGTAAATAAGCAAAAAAAAAAAAATTCATAAACTATTTTGGTTGCCGACTAAATACAAATAATTTCTCGAATTACTTCCTTCAAACCGTTAATAAATAAAATTAAAGCCGGTCAGTAGGGAGTGGAAGCACTTTGCTAGTTGGGTAGGATACTGGTGGTGGATGTTATGAATTTGAAAGCAATGATAAATCATTTCTTTCTAAAAAAAAGATTCTGAGCGAAGCTTCAGTGGATATATTTGACAATTTTATTATTACTGTAGATTATACTAATAATATATAATATATATATATATATATGATAGTATTATATAATATAATGAATAAAAAAAGTTGAAAAAAGTGTTATACTTATTTGGACGTAAAGTAGGGTGAACATGCGTCCCGTTTTTTGCAGGAATATTTCGTTTTAGAAGATTGCGTCCCGTTGTCCCAATAAACTTTAAACGGGGCGCTTTTATTCCGTTTTTGTGGGATTGCACAAAAATAGGTGCCTATTTTTTACTGATCAACTATTTTTCTAAAAAAAATTTTTGCAGAAAATTGACGAATGACCATTTTTTTTCCTTATTTACCATTTTCAAATCGATTTATGGAAATGTTAAGCAGAAAATTATTTCGATATTCATTTTTTATTGATGTCCCGTTTTTTAATTTTCTAAATATGGTCACCCTAATGTAAAGGGATTTAAACCGAGGACCCTGCGCATGATAACACCTTTAGTTCCCACTAGACTACGTAGACCACTGTTGTAAAAAATAAAAAAATAAACGTTTTAAACAAATTTGATAAAATCGTTAAATTTCAAATTGATAAAACTTTAAAACCTAGTCCAACCGCCAAATTCTGATTTCATCATTATTTTTTTGATCAATGATACAATAATATCAATAAATACATATAAAAAAAAAATAAAAATGCGAAAATTCAGTTTTCCTGTTTTTGGTGAAAACTTAAGTTAAACTTAAAACCCTAGTTAGGAAAATAAATTTGTAGCAAAATTTACACGTGTGACATCCAAAAAACTCAACTCAAAAACATATGTAATATATACATAATATACCTATATAATAAAATATAATAGTATATTTGGTATATAAACCTATTTAATAATTTTTTTAAAAGTATTTTCATATTTGAATCCCGGAAATGGCATAACCGTGTAAACCATGGAATTGCCATAGGACTGACAATTAATTCCGGAGAAAACCGTACATACATGCTACAGAAAACCTGCAGTTGGACTGCCATAGGAGAGGACATTAGAATTATAACGGGAGTGTTTTAGGATATCCATTGTTTACCTTTTACTCCCGATTAGGATTGCCTGGCATTATCTTGGGTAATACTTGTGCTATGCGGGTATGTTTCTCCCCTACCTCCTTAATGTTAACTTATGGATAGGTACTTTAAGCAAAAGACGGTGGTAGCCAAGCCCACAATGAGCTAAGTTCACTTCCTCTTGAGTTATGAGTATTCCAAAATTCAGTTTTGGAATTTTAGTATGCTATATACCTTAATGTACAACATATTTTGCCACCGATCCTAGGCCGTTCTGGTTGTGATTAGATACGCTGTATCTTAGCAAGTAAATAGGTAGATAAGGGCATTCGATAGAAATTTATAATGTTCATTTGTCATACGTTCAAATCCGGCAAGGTACATGCAAGTTTTTTCAAGATTTTAATTAACGTCTCAGAGAAGTTATGAATATAATATGGCATCCACTTCTTAAATCTAGTTCGCGAATCCGGGTATTTTGTGTCTAAGTTATGTTGTAGAGAATTCTTATAGAACTAAGGATAAACTTAACATATCACATGCAACTACTATTTAATGTCTATGTGGTTTTTCACACATGGAATTATTTGTTATAGGTGAAGTATATGATCTTAAGTAAAACTAATATAAAATTTAGATATTTAAATATAAACTTTATATATATATATATATATATATATTGTAAATGTATAATTTATATTAATATATTTTAAGAGCACTTACCAAAATTTCCTGTAAATATAAATCAATACTTAAAAATTAAACTCTAAAACATTGTATTTAATATATATATATTATTTTATACCTTCAAGTATATGAATCTACATTCAATATAGTATATATTTGTAATATTAAATTAAATAAAAAGCCCACATTTTATTTTTAATTTTTCAACACCACTTCAATTTTTAGATGTTGATATTCTTGTATTCTTGTATTGCTGTTTTATAGAAAATAGTGGTAAAACCTTAATTTAAAATCACAAAATTATCTGAGTATATGTGGTTTTTTTTAACAAATTCAATATCCTAAATATTTTAATTTTCTAAAAACCTTTAGTTTAGTAAATTTTAAAGACAACATGACTTTAATCAGATTACTGTACATAGTTTTATTTATTGTAATGAGTATTATTATTTATATATATAAATAATAATAATAAAATTTTTCACGAATAAATAAATTACATAATAGCATATAATTATAAATAAAATTTAATAAATCTCAATAACACTTGGTATTATCAGAAATCTTATATCTTATTGAAATATAATAATTTAATATATATTTACCGTAAACCCATGAGCAGAATACCCATGGATACATATTAACTATAAAAAAAAACGATGAACATTTTAAAACATTAGGTATTATTAGATCTTAAATGAACGGAAGGATCTTTTGTTTTTAAAATGTTTATATCTGGTCCACTGATCTAGATATGAAGAAAGTGTCCCTCATTCTGTGTTCAGCAATGACTGTGGTTAGTATCCATTCATACCAACATCTCGTTAGGTTGTTGACGGATTATACGACGATCTGTGACAACTCTATGTCAGATATTATGATATCTCTTACATTCTTCATTTATTCAATATATTTTTCTTCATAATACATAATATTCATGAGTATACGTTGATAACATGGAAAACAATTATCCTGATATTAATTATTAACTATTGTATTAATTATTTATACCTCTTTTCTTTATTTCTTAAAATTTCATTGTTAATATCATTATATATAATGATTGTAAATAGTCATTGACTATATTTTTACATATAATATATTAATGTTTTTCTTATATTTTATATATTCTTGTATATTAATATCTATTAATTAAATTTTACTCATATTTACTATAGTTATTTATATAACTGTTATTTTATATTGGACATTTTTCAGTAAAACCATTGATTATATATAGTATAGATTGCTCACTATCCCGCTTTTCGGTGGCGTACTAAATTGTACCTAATCGTTAGGCCACGTTGTGTGCCGATCATTTTAGTTATGTTCCTAATCGTTATAAACGCTAGTAGTAATCTCTGTGGTCGGATGTTACAGACTACGATCGACTATACACTAATACACATTATGCTATACTGTACGGTGTTCAATGGGCGACCGGTCGCCGCAGCCTTTTAATATTTTATCTTATTTTACCGCGGGCGTCGCGCATTGGACACCGACCTTTACGGGCTTACGACTACTCGTTGCACTATTGCAGTTGCAGTACTGCATCTGCATTTTTGTAACGTGAGTTGTTACTTATCTCTCTTATAATTGTTATTACATAATAATAGTATTACGATGACATTATATCTTGTGGAAAATCTTGGGTATATAAAACGATTTCCGTATGAGAAAAACACATAAACCTCCGTATAATTGTGTATATTATAATACACAGAATAAATGAGGAAAAATAATTTTCAGGTCCTATAACCAGAAGCCGACACTATTAGGAAAACTAATAATAATATCTTGGCTTGTTTTCAATGTAGGTAGATAATTTAAAAATGTAATTTATAATTGGATTTATTCAGTTAGAAATTTAAACTAATTTATAATGGTTTAAAAATATATAAAATTGATATTCTATTTATATAATTTATATTATAAATTATGTAGATACATAAGTAAGTTAGACATGAGCGTCATTTCAGATTTT
>JAIPRL010002985.1:0-52017 GCA_025469235.1 Pemphigus obesinymphae | reverse complement strand
TTACTACTGTTACAGTAGTTGTTTAACACTGAAGATGAGAACATTGTTTTCGAAATACGTATTTGTTAAATAAAAACAAATTATTTTGTAGAAACTGGGTATTTATTTATATATAGTATATATATATTTTCACTTCCTTACCGCATTGAATAGCTTATCTACATAGTGAACAAGTGTTATGGAAAAGAAAATACATAATACAAGAATCCGGTGACCATAATATTGTAATCTTCCATCTGCTGAGCAACCAACGATTGGACCGCCTACTACCAGAAGTGTACCGGTCACCAGCGGCGAACCAACCACCGGCAGCGTATTAGGAAACCCAGAACGCTACAGAGCGGCACATATATACTGGGCTCTCATTGGTCTATTTCAAATTTCGCGCTCTTTTTTATATTTTTACAATTACAATAGGTACCTAATTAGATAAATATAAAATATTTTATTTCAAATGAAAATAAATTTTTTTGAAATTATTACAGTATTTTTGCTGTAGGTATGCTGAATTTATTTATTCTTACCTCGTGGGTTAAAATTTCAATGACCCACTTGTGTTAACCGAATGGTTATGATTTTGATTTATTGAAATTTTAGCACGAATTGGGGGATTTCTTCGTAAAAATAAATCATTTTTCCTTGTTTTCCTATTATTTTTCTTAACGAGGATGTACATTTTGGCATTACATAATTTGTTTCGATTAGTTTCAGCATTTTTTTTATTTACCTTACTATGTAAGCACACCCAATATTTATGAAATATAACTCTGAAAAAAAAGTAGTAATTATGATAATTATAATAATAATCACATTTAATATTATTCACCTGGAAGGATTGTTTAGCTGTCCATTACGAATCCATTTCGATTTGGACAATTCCTCATACAGCATCATAAACCTATCAACCGGGATTTCATCTTCAATGTTGGCTCTAAGAAAGAATGTGTCTGAATTTTTATCAGATAATTCATTTGATGGAATAACGATGATATCATTATCTTTAAAATAATTAATTAATTCGTCCATTTTGAATTATCGTTTTATTTGTATTGTCAATGCATATAAGCAATATAATAATAATATAATTAGCAATATATAATGCATACGATAATAATAATATTAGGTATATAGAAACGCACATGTTATTACAAGTAATATTTATTTTATATGCACCTATATCTATACGCGAATATTTTTTAATTAAACAAATTTTTATTAACATTATTATGACAATTAAGTGGTGTGATATAGATTAAGTAGGTATAATTATATATATATATATATATTATATATATTATACTTATATATTATATTAAAATATAATAATAAAATTTATGACAATAGTATTATGATAGTATTATCACATCACAGAATAGGACAATGTTCTGTGATTACAATGAATAAAAATATAAAAAAGAGCGCGAAATTTGAAATAGACCAATGAGAGCCCAGTATATATGTAGCTCTGTAGCGTCCTGGGTTTCCTAATACGCCCACCGGCAGCGTATACCATCCACCAGCAACTTTCCTCACATCTTCGGCCACTTTACAGTTGTGCCCTCCTCCTTCTTTCGGTCACTTAGTAATTGCAGCCTCCCTATCCTACTCCTACCTCAGCTGCTCACCGCAGTGATCGCATCAAAACTCGGGTTTAGGCCGGGTAACCCACTGACGAATTCGGATTATGGGGAACGTCCATCGTCCTGCACCTAGGGTCTCATAGGAATATATATTTGTGCACATATATTTATTGTGATCAAAACGATCAATAAAAAAGTGTTTATCGAACATCCGAGTTATATTTATTTCCGCTGCGGGAGCTTTCAGTCGGCCCCGTAACAATGTACAGAGGACGTCTTATCACACGTCGTTGTGTAAACTACGAGCTAAGATAGTATATGGGCTGGAAACCGTGGACTAATACGTGCGGACAAATGGTCACGGTAAATATCAATGTGTGGGAATTCATGCGGTTAAAACGCCGCCTAGTTTATAGTTTTGACAATATAATCATACGCAGGCTACATGCTGTACGTATTTGTGGTATGGCATATGTTCACTAGGAACGCATGATAGATTATCGATTAGATGTCCCCAAAATTACAAATTCACCGTAACAAAAATATGTAATCGCACCACTACCACCCGCCTATACAATGTCGTTTCCAGTCCATACTATCTTAGTTCCTGGTGAAAACATGAAAACCGTGGTATCAACTATGTTATACATAACCTGATATACTCTCAAATAGCAGATTATATACGCATGCTGTTATAAAGTTTAAAAAATTAAAAATTAAATTTATAATAATAATAAAACTAAATTTGAAAAAATTCACTGAGGTTTGGATATTTAAGTAGAGAAAAAAATACATCTTTTTAAGCTCCGATATCGGTTACTGGTTTTCATTTAAATATATCGATTTATCGATTTAGATCACGGTTTTTCAAAAAAAAACCGTGATTTTGATACCAATTTAGACAATAGTTTTTAAATGGTTTTTAGGAAAATTTTCATTTTACATAATGTTTATTTATATTTATCGCAGGGACAATCCTATGGGGGAGGGGGTTTACTCCCAATTTTAAAAAGTAGTCGGCAAAATGAAGTTCATTCGACAAAAACATAAAGTTAATGACCTTTTTTCTTTTTTCTTTTGGCTTATTTATATTTCATTTCAAGTCGTATTTCGAGGTCTGTCTTCGGCTCGTTCCCGTCTAGTTTAATATTAAGGATTAAAGTTCAAGGTAAATAATGAAAAATGTTCCAATTTAAATTAGTTAGCCGATTTTTATGTTTCTTAAGGTACGTTTTTGCTTATGCGATTGCCAACGCGATCGGTGAATGCGAACCACTAACCAAAATCACCTTCGCGTCGCTTGGTTTATCTAAAGCGATTCTACGTTGCGTTCGCGAGATTTTGCATAGTCGTACTCTATAGTTTGGAGTGCACACACGCACTGTGCGTTTTAAAAATAATTATTATTATTATTATTATTAATTAATAAGTTATTGGCGTTATGGATACGTTTAATAAACTGAAAATTCATGTTTTGAACGACCGATATCAACTACATGTAAGTACTTGCTTATAGCAGCAAATAACTGATTGTTAGGGCGTTGTCGCGCCTCTGTATATTATAATATCATGGAAGCTTCCAGTACTTTTTATTGTTTTCCCTTGTTGTGTTTATATAATATTCCAGAACATTCCAGGATATATGCATTTTGTGCTGCCCGTCCATCACGAAGATTCTCGATTATCTCATATTCACTACAAATTGTTCGCCGACCGCTACTGCGCAAGGCAAATCAACTATATTTAATTTACATTGTAAGCGAAAACGTACCTTTAGGTTCCTATTTAATATTCATTGTTGACAACTTCAATATTTACTTTAGGTTTCTAAGGTACAATGTTTTATTTCATACATTGGAAATTGTCTATATTTTTTGTTTTATAAAAGAAATACTTAGTATTTGCACCTTATGTAACACAAAACACTATAACCAATATAAATGTATTGAATAAAATGTAATTTTGCAGCCGCCGAGTTTTCTCTTAATTAATTAATTATTTTGTAGCATTTTACATTAAGTATATAACGACTGATAATTTGAAGTGTACCTATATAGATTATAATATTATAGTAGATAATCATATTCAATTAAATACTAATGTAAAAGTAGAATGGAGGAATACATACAAATATTGACTTTGGAAACACCATAGGAGATTTAATAATATCTTAAGGTTTTTAATTAAGTTCTAAATATTGGTATTTCGTCTATATAAAATAATAAATTAGAATCCGATCAGGGTATTAGTAAGTACATATAGAAACTATATTTGTCAATACTTTGAAATTTCCGTCATTTAAAGAGCATCATCCTGAAGTAGAATAAATTATCTTAACTTTTAATAAGAATCACTAATCTTTTTTTTAAATTTATTTTTCAGATAATTACTATAAAAATTGCATTATTCATTTTATTAGTTATTGATTAGATTTTACTTAATTGTATTAATTACTGAACTTCACTGCAATACTAATAAATTCATTTATAGTTGTACAAAATACTTTAGAAATTATTTAAAATAATATTCAAATACTAGTATTGAAAATGCTATTGAGTTTTAATATACTACCTATACAAATATAATAAAAAGTACATATTTGAAATATTTTTCAATTACCCAAAAAGCTAAAAACTAAAATATTAAATAGAAATTAGATTTGGTATTCGTTTTTCTAAATAATTAATCATTGAGTATTGATAATCATTTAAATATTTTGTAAAAATATAATAATAGTACATACTCGATTTTTAAGGAGATTTGTAAAGGCAAATTTTATACAATTTTAAGAAAAATTTAAATCCAACAATTTAAAAATATTTTATTTTATTTTAAAATAATTAAAAAATAGTAATATGTTAGTACCATTTTTTATTGCTGTATCATCACGATATTTGTTAAAAATCACGTTCACGCTCTATATCTATCTATGTCAAAACGTATATAAAATATGATACACGAGAATATTTACTGTACTCAAGAGGAGATTTTTTTTAATATGATTATTTGGAAATCGTGAAATTTTAAAATTTAAAATTAAAAAAAAACATCACGCTATAGCATAGTAAATATTGCCATCGTTTATATTTTGTATACATTTTGACTCTGAGATTACCAAGAGAGAAATTATAGTTAGAGCATGAACGTGTTTTAATACCGCTGAAATACGTGTACCATAATCCTCGTAATGTATAATACAAATATAATAAATGCAAGAATTATAATTTCTGAGTAATATCATTCAGATACTGGAGTTAAAAAATATTAAAACTATAATATTTATAAAAAAAAATTATGATTTCTAATTTTATCTTTATATGGGGATAAGAAAAAATCAAAATTTTTTTGGTATACCCATTTAAGTGAAAAAATTATTTAGCAAAATAAATATTAAATAGGTATAAAAAGTATTCGATACCTCAGAATGCATTTAAATACTTTTACTCGATGACTATATAATAATTTCAAATTAATTTATTCAATATTTTAAAATTAAAAAAAAATGTTACACACGGAATATGTAAGTTTACCACTATGTATTTGTATGCCATTTTGGTGAAAATATATAAGACACTTTGCTGAACGTTAATGTTCATGATTATTTAATCACCCAATTTATACTGAAATTGATCGCGACCGCTTGTTAGTAGAGAATGAATGATATGTACCGAAGAAGAGAGTATTATCGTCCTATAGTTATAGTACACACTGATCAACGACGATTTGAACACGACTCTTGAAAAGTTAGTATTTCTGGTGTTTGACAACAATTGAATGGGTCGTAGACATAGACCTTCAACTAAGTATTATAACTAGTAGTAGTAGTAAAACTTAAAACTAATATATAGTCAATGGGTCTTTGACGAATGTTATTCCAATGCCGTTTACATAGTTAAATAGTTTATTGTTCCAAAAATGTTTGCATCATCACGCTTTGCACATTAAGTTATATTATCACGTTGATCCGAACAAATATTTTCAATGAATTTATTACAGCGGTTGCGGTATTAAGGTCAAAATTAGGGTCGTTGATTCTTCCCATTAACTTATACCGAGGATGTCCATTCAATATAATACTGCGTAAATTCTAGAAGTTTCAAGCATACACAATATATAATGCATAGACCATTTGTAGTTTTCGGTTGTCAAAATTTCAAATATAAATTATTTATATTATTTACGATAATCAATGTTGCTTAATATTTGTAAACGTCAATTCGGTTTGCCAAAAACATTACACGCATTTCATTATTTAAAATTACTACGATGTGCGGTAAAAATAATTCCTAAATTTTGTAAAAATTCGTTTTTGAAGGATTAAAGTACAGTTGATTTTAAAACCGATATCATTTAAGTGATGTCCTTCATTACACACTACACGTTGCAAATTTTCATACTGGCCTCAAAGCAGTATGATGTTCCATAAATAACATATCCACTAGATGTTGTACAGTTCATTTTTTCCTTAGAGGATACTTTAAATTCAAGGTTTTAAAACATTCTAAAAATGTGGAAGCTTCTAAGGTTGATATTCGTCTAAGAATCACGGGTGTAATTATACTGTCGAAAACGATCGCAAGAGTATCGAAGACATTACTGCAAATCTATATTGATTAATTTTGATTTACTTTCAAAGATTTTTTATCTCTGATTCGTCGTCACTAAATGACGGTTTAAATATATTGATTACGCCAATAGAGAGAAAACTAAACAAAAACGAAATACGCCGAGTTTACCGCAAATAAGAAAGCCGTAATTATTTCTAGTTTCCCATTAATCGCATGTATAAAACATTAATTTTCGATTCTTCTCATTCGTGATATCTGTAATAATTTCTCATATTATCACGTTTTCGTTTTTAATTTAATGATATAAACTATGATATACATGGGTAAAACGGTAATGCGTAAGTGTTTTTCTTCCACAATACTCTGTTTTATTCATCACATAATATCCGACTGTTATAATAATTAGGATGTGAGTGAAGCAAAATCCATTTATCTAATAGCTAACATATGTGCTACGTGCTTATTCAAAATGATATAATAATTTATGAAAGATATTAGAAATTGTAATTAATCATGGCGTCTACAGCCAAATGGAATATTTCCTAGGTAACCACTTATAAATTAGTTCACTCGTAATTACATTACGCGTGGCATATATATTCAACTCTAAAATATATACACATGTTTAATTACAGTGGGGATAACCTAATTTATACGTTTTTTATCGTAACAGTGTTAGCTAACTCTGAGATTCGTTTACTGTTTTCAGATTTATGTCAAGACACAGGTTAATTTCAGATGTTTAACTTTAGGTTTAAAACTTAAATTTACCGGTTTCACTTTGGATCCTTTGGTAAACGGATTACACGGTTGTCGTATATATGGGTAATATTTAAGTTCATGTGGTTAAATAAATTAACCAGACACTAATGTTATGGTTAATTCGTTTGTCTCTAAACTTTCAATGACATTAATGTTTGCATAAGTATCCATTTGATGTTAGAAAATCGTATTATTAAATTAATTGAATGCAGTAGGATAACAGGGTTTTGTGTGTGTTAGACTAAAATTATATTTTACCCTTTAGAACAAAACTTTTACGTATTAGTATTTTAAAGTGCATAATGTATAGATAATAACTGTTGTATAGGAAAATATTGTTATAAATCAAAAAATACCGAACTTCGCTCAAAATCGTTTGTCCAATGCAATAATTTATGTTTGCTTCAAAATCTAAAATAATAATAATACGCTATCCTGTCCGAAGACCAAAATAAACTATGGACAAATGTCCATCTTCTGAATCTGAGGACCAAGTATTGAGAATCATTAAAATAGCATCGTAATAAGTTGAGATCTTTCAAATAACGATCGCTATGTAGGAATAATGATTATACCAAATATTGATAATGATTATATTCTAGTAATTATTTCAAATATAAAATAACTATAATTATTATTTATTAGGTGTATATATTGTTATCAGGTTGATAAAACTATGGAATTTAAATTTCTTTTTTAATTGTTTATTTTAAAAGCAATGCTATATTATTATTCTAATATTCTAAAATAAAAAATAATATCTATTCAATATATTTTGGTATAAAAACTGATGATAATAATCGTAGAAATTAATTTAGGAATTTTAAGTAAATAAAAGTAAAAAGTCATCTAGATACAGTTATCATTGGACAGGATAGTGTATTATTGTTATTTTAAATTTTAAAGCAAAGGTAAACAACTGCATTTGAAAAAAAATTCTGAACAAAGTTAAATATAATACAAGTTTAAAAAAAAAAAATTGATAACCATGATTTAAAAACTATTTTATATGTTATATTTGTTATTAAATATCTCCGTTATAAAAGGTGATTTTTTTTACGCTTAAGAAAACTATTAAAAAATTCAAAAAGTTATCTCTTTGCGAATTAAGTACCTACCATTTTTTTTTTCATAAAAAGCTCTTTAATCTAAAATTATTGATCGCCTCTTTCTATTCAAGAACATTTTTTCAGACTTGAAAAAAACATTTATTATAACAAAACTAATAAATTCCTCACTTCGTTCTAAACCTAAAATAATAGTTAAATATAAAACATGAATTAGTCTACGAAAATAAAATAATTACTACAAATGTATACACAGATTATAAAGCTATTGTAGCAGAATCATACACCGACCAAACCTAATTCTATAAGCAATGAAATTGGTTTAATAATGATTATATAAAATACATGATATTATAAAAAAGAAAACACAAATATAACAATAGGAAAAATGGGTAGAATCTTTTTTGGCAGGTAGAGTAGGATAGAATACCAACAGTGAAGGATACGAGGAAATATAAAGGAGAATATGTACAAAAAATAAGACGTGTCTAGTAATGCTGAAATAAATTTCCAAGTTGAAAATACCATAACAATTTTCGAAACAAGAATGCATAAAGTTTTTATTTAGACTAATAATTTTATTATATCCCTGCAAAATTTTGCGTACAGCAAAAAGAGATGAGAAAAAATTTTTGGTTCTCGAGAAAATTGTCATGATAGACCTTTGGGCACTTTAAGAGTTTACAGACAAACGAGTATGACCACAGAACAAAAAAAAAATGCTCAATAGGCTATTGTTGAGATGGGATACTGGCAGCCCACTATCTTTATTGTTTTTACATTTTGACATTATTATTATAATTTTTTTTATAAACAAATACATTTAAAATTTTACAGATATAGTGATTATCGGTTGCAAAATTTTAATCTGCAAAATATATCAATTACTATTTGTTTTATGTATACAATAATATTTGATAGAATTTTTTATATATCAGTTCATGTTGTACGCATAAAACATAATAATTATATTTAATTATTATTATAATCACTGAGACGATAGAGCATCAGCAAGGTCGCGTATAGATCAAGACCTACAATTAATAGTGGTCGAAAAAAACTCACGAAAGATTGCGATGGACAGAAAACTTTATGAAGACGTGGTAGTTGTAACAAAGGAATACGAGACATACACAAAGCCAAAATAAATAAAGAATCCTAATCAATCCTTATTAACGGTACAATAAACATTGATACGGTGACACTATAATATTATAGTTCATACGATATAAAATTCTATAGAGTAAATGGCACTTCTCAAACCATTACTACACGACAAATAACAGAAACGAAAAACCCAATTAGATCATTTAATTAATTGAAAATGTGTTTAAAAATAAAATGGTTTTTTATTTAATTTTTTTTCTTTTCGTTTTTTACGTATGCGTTTTCAATATGACGGATAAATATTGTTCAATACAGTTGCAATTTAACAAAGTTACAATAAATTCATTAGTATAAGAGAGAAGCATGAAGTCGAAAACTTATAAATATCAAACAAATTGAGGTAATTCGTAATCGATATGACGAGATATGACTAACATAATATTATGTTTTAAATATTTGCATTATACTCGTACATAATATATATATATATATAGTTTACAGTAAATAATATAAATTTTATTTTATAAAAGACAATGGTCGATATGAAATTTCTATAATCATCTTTTATAACAAAAGTTTATTGTTCGTCATGATTTTCATAATACCCAGGTCATCGAAATTAATATTACTATAATTTATATTATCAATTCAAATTCAACAGGTACGTATTTACAGGAGCAATCCAAATTGATTCGAGTTTTAGCAAAATTATTATTAGTATGAAAAGGATTATTTTTTTATAAAAATGTCGAACTTTTTGATATATTATATAATATAAAAAATATAACATACCATCTAATAATAGACACAGTAAATATATGCTAAAAATGTACACGCATTATATCTTTGTGTGTTCATACCTATTGGGAATTGAATATATTTTAGGTACTTTAAAAATATGGTGTTTGCAATTTTTCTTTGGATGTTAACAAACAAATGATTTCAACTGCAGTATATTTTTTAAAATTTGGTATTCCCAGGTATCTAAAATGGACCTGAACACAGCTATTTTCAAGTCATAAACTTCAATAAATTAACATCGAAAATCGATAAAAAATTTATGTTCATTTCGGAAGATCGTAGAAAAGAAAGAAATTATGAAAAACAATGATATTCTGCATATTTTCGAATAAAAAAATCATCTGTAGAATGTTGTAAACAAAATATAAAGTTGTATATTTGAATAAATTATTCCGTTTGTGTTAATCGATTAAATTTGTGTCATTTTTACAAAGACTGAAAATAAAATAATGTCATATATTTTGTTTTTTTCAGAATGTCAGAACCAGTGTCTAGAAAACATGATTCGAACACGATTTTTCTATTCGAACTCCAGCAAAAATGTATACTTAACATGACAGGTTAGTAAAAATATCGTATATTTTTTTCATGTTGGTTTTGTTGATAATATAATAGTTTCAAAGTACTTCAATATATGATTCGCAGTGAAGTCAGCGAAGGATTCGTGTCCGAGAATTTTCGATGGATGGGCGTGTTGGGAAGAAACATTGCCCAACACCACAGCGTTCGCCCAGTGTCCGTATTACGTGATGGGATTCGATCCGTCAAGTAAGCTCTTTTTAATAGTAATATTAACTGACATGTGTTTGTTTTTTTATCGAAATAAATATATATATATATTTATAAAGTGGAAACACGTTTTAAGAGGATCCCACGTGCTCCATTATATTTTAACGTGTAAAATCTTTTCACAAGAACGAGTATAACAAGGCATCTGCGAGTACATTTTCCAAATTTTCACCAGTACATACTTTTAGTAATTTTAGCCATGTTAGTTTTTCGATAACGTAATTCTAAATTTGTAAGAATTATATAAAAATAGAAAAAATTTTCTATTTTCAGAATATCTTCTATAATTGTTGGTTAGGTAATGAATTTCTTTCTCCGGTTAAACTTGGGCAGTCATTAGGAGAGCATACAGTCTACTTTCGTCTAGGGCATGTAAGAAAAATATAATTATGTGATAGGAACGGTATAGTTTGATGTAATTTGTTATTGGTTTTTCTATCTCTTTAAAGAATGATGCACATCCAATTTTTAAGTTGTGTATAGGCAATTTGTATTATATTTAATCTTTTGACTCCTTAAATTAATTTTTCTTGTGGTTTGTTGACCTGAAGACCGGTTTTGAAGACCTGAAATAAATTTATGACAATGAAAATACTTTTTTTTTGTTGATATCCATTCTATACGCTGCCCAAATAAATGTTCATAACTCGCGTATATGCGACAGAAATAGTCAAAGGGTTAAAGAAAGACTAAAATCAAACCAATTAAAATTAATCCTGAAAATAGTATCAGTACCATTTTTAATTTACGTGTAATCACGATATTTGTTAAAAAAATATGTTTACTCATGTTTCATTTTGTCAACTTGATAATATTGTAGAAAGATGAAATAAAAAATAAATTATAAACAATAAAAATATCTAGCGCCTGATGGAGCCGATTTTTAGTATGTGCATTTTTACACAAAATATAATTTGTTATACAAATTAAAAAAACACCAATATTTTTACATTTAATAAAACGCGTAAAAATGCATATATCAAAAATCAGCTCCACCAGTCGCTAGATAATGTTGTTAGTTATAATTTGTATTTTGTTTCGTATTTTTAACATGTTTGTAAGTTGATAAAAATGAAAAATGCTAATGCAAGTTTTTCATCAAAAAGTTGTCGGTGTGACGTTCTCTTAAACTACGGTTTCCAAGGCGCGACCGGTCGCCGCGTCCCACTGCTTATGTGTAATTCCTATAGATCGGTTTTCTACTCTCGGCCGCTGCGAAGCGACCGGTGAAGTTGGATTGTACGGCCAAAGAAGAGAAATAACTTACTGAAATATTATTAATAATTTTGTTTCATTTCGTAATAAATGCCTATTTGTTAAAATATTGAAGTATTCTTAAATTTTTCTGTTTAGAAATAAATTATCTACCGTTTATCTTTTTTTAGTGCAGTTTTTAATCATTTATTTATCAAGTAGGAGTAAAATAACTTACTATTATTAGTTAAACTCATAGTCAAAACACCAAAATAAAAAAATAAAAATTTAATATTAAGTATAAAGTTGACATCTTTATTCAGTTCAAGTAAATAAATCTACATCAAAAGTAAACACTATTTTGATGGAGATACACACCTCCAGTGATAAATGCATACATATTACATAGTTTTAGGTTTTCATACATATATACTTAGATTATTCGCATCGTTTAACGAATTAATATCATAATACATACTTTCAAAACATATTAAAAACTAGTAGAAGGCTCTAAAAGTTTAGAATTTTTATAGTATTAAGTTTAAGAATATTTATGAAATAATTGTTGTCATTATTTGACAATACTAATTACTAATAATTAGTTCCTAATACTAAACTAATTTTCCATATAATTAATGTTTAAATATTAAAATATTAGTTTACAAAGAAATATTATTAAAATATATTTTTATTTTTTTTTTTATATAGATAAAATGTGTTTATCTTTTATCATTATGTAGATACATTTTTAGTTATCTAGGCTGAACACTGATTGTTATTTGTACAAAACGGTTATCAGCTAATTTTGTTCGATTAGTATTTCTTATCAATATTACCAATGTTTTTTTCAGCGAAAATATAAACTTAAATTATATACAAATCTTTTGCTATAATTTGGCCGTATTTATACTTTATTAGGCCATGGAATTTTACATTTACCTAGTGTCAGAGATAATTGTCACGTTAAACGTCAAATATTTGTTTACCATAATATTTAGGATTTTTGTTATCTATTTACTCGGTATTCGTTTTACCTTAAATTAATCTTTTGAACAATTTCAAGAGTATATATTTATAGGGAGATAGTGGAAAACTTATGTATATATATATATTGTAAGACATTTATCTTGGTCGTAATATTGTAACAGAACAGCAGTCGAGTGCAGGTCTGGTGTGTGGGGAATGTGCGAATGGAACTTTTATTAACGTTGCGCACGCAGTCAACTGTTCTATATATATATATATATAAACTCACAAAGGGCCAATAGTAATAATATAAAGTAGCATAAATCCATATAATTTATTATATTTATTATTATACCATGATAAATTCATGTCGTTTAATTCGAATCGTCTTGAACATGACGTAATATTTCGCAGAGAGGTTAGTTTTTTTTTTTTTTTTTGCCTATGATATAATATGCGTATATAATTTACAACCATATAAACCGTAAGTTTATTGTCTCGAGTCCATTCGCAAGTAACTCGAAAATCTAGATTTTTTTTTTTTTTTAACGTTATACTTTAATCAAAAACTAGCTATACTTTTAGGCAGTAGGGCGACGACAGAAAATCAGTCGTCAAGATAGCTCCCATGTGTACAATATACTGTATGACTAGGTATTTATCACAGACATTTAAAATCAAATAAATAACCGATTTCCGCATAGTGCTTGTGTATTTGGTCGAAACAATCGGTCCAACCGAGGTGGACGTACGTTACTATATTTGAGTTGATGAGATATAATCGCAGATAAGACAGGTTTACGTTTGACGACAAAAAAAAAAAAACTATTATCGTAAATCATATTGTATATGATAACGTACGTACACAAGCCTAGTTTTAAATAGAGCCTTCACTAATCATCGCTATATTTATAGGCTATCTTGAATATTTTATGAATCTGTGTCAATTATATACGGAAACAAAACAAATTATCACACATATTTTACATTCTATCTTATTATTGGTTAATTGTTGATAGGCTTACGAGTGATAACATTTATATATTTTTGTAAATAGATGCCATATTTTTTCGTGTATAATAATAATAATAATAACCACGTATAACTGCAGGACAATATGGTCACTGGTTTTTTCCACCGTCTTAAACGGTTCCTATGTAAATTTTTATATGAGTGAATTTTAATCACTCTGTTCTGTGTTTTTATTCTATTGGAATATTTGAATGGGATTCATTTGATATACTTAAATATATAAATATAGATAAGATCTATATTAATATATTTTGTATATTATATCAAAACTTGATGATTCCTTAATTTAACAATTGCAACCAAAACTACTATTGAACATAATCATACATTAAATTATTAATTGAAATTAAATTATTAGACTATTAATTATTATTTTTTTATAATTTTAGGTATCATTTCATATAAATGAATATATATACACTATACAGGTCAAAATAGTTTGATTATACAAAATTAATCACAATGAGAAAAACAGTCAAATAATAATGTTAGAAGTTGTTGAAGCCATATGAAAATAATGTTAATGAAAACAATAGACAGCAATTTACCAAAATTAAATTAGTAAATCGTTATCTTCCAATCAATGATAATTTATTAATTATTTGGCTAGATGAATCAATAATTAATTGTCTACATATTTTTCGATATTCTCCAGTGGTTGATGTGCTCCATATGTACCCCAACCCATCAATTTGCGTCCGTTATTATATACAGCTATGACGAGAATTGTGACTCAATTATGATTAGATAAATATAAAGTTGCATAAAAATTGAAATAATTAAATAAGTTATACGTTAAATTGTGTATTTACTGTTAGGATAATATTTTCTCATACTTAACTTCATTTTACGGGACCGTTTGGTTAGATTTTTTCTGTTACATATTTTAACAAACTTTTTAAATGTATAAATCGCCATCCAAATATTATAATTGAATAATAAAGTAAACCAAAATTTACAATCTGTATACTCTGCGAACTAAATATAATTTAAAATATTCCAATTATATTTTCCATTAGTCGTTTACTCATCATTACCGTATATAATTATGTTGGGTTATATAAACTTCATTTAGTGTCTCAGAGTCCGTTCTTTATATAATATGACGTATATTTAATCATTATTCATTATTTTACTCGAAATTCTCAGTCTAAAATTTAAAAATAAAAGAGTTAAAAAAAGATTTTTAAATTCTTTAATGTTTATATCTATTATCTGTATTATATATATATATATATATATATATATATATATATATATACAATATAAATAAATAAACATACTCCTTATGTGCATGCACTGGGTTTTGATGATACGGCCATGAAAGTATCCATCACTCATTATATATAACTGACTATATAGATTAAACATAATTCTAGAATAACCAGGGTCTTATCAAAACACGTCAATATTAATGACGTGAAAATATTTCGAGCAATATTTTACAACATTTCAGTTTAATAGGTGTAGGTACATGATATTATAGTAAAATAAATATCCAAGTGATAATTCGAAATTAAATTTAAAAAAAAACATTTCCTCTAACCGTGGTCAATATAAGGTCATAAAACATAATGCAGAAGTATAAAATAATAAATTATTCAAAATTTCGCAACTAAATTTTTTTCTCTTCAGAAAAATGATCCAAGAAAAACATAGTAAACCACTTTTGTCCCATATTTAATAAAAATGTAAATATACTATAATATCCAATCTCCGACTAAATCTATATCAACATTTTGACATGAAGTAAAAATTTTATATATTTTTTCGATAATATACACAATATAACCCAAAGTCCACCCACTTATTTATGTCAGAGAGCCGTGATTTGTGGTGTATATAGTATGATAATCAGAGGCTAGGGTTATACGATAATATTAATTCTTATGAAAAGATCGATGACAAATAATACATTGGTTTTCGTCACACATTTTTACAGGAAAATTAATTTTAATTATTCTCAAGCTGTAGTTGTATAGTTAAGAAATTATATTTTATAATTTTACATATTATAACATATTAATAACAAACAATAATTATTCGTATTCTACCGACATTATTTTGAAAAAAATACAAAATATTAAAAGTTATTGATTTTCTAAAAATATGTATATATATATAAATAATTTTTTTAATATTTTATAAATTAGATTCAAGAACACAAATTTTTTCAGGAAAATAATTTTGTTAACAAATATCTTGATTACACAACAATAAAAGTGAAACAGACTCGAATCAATTTTTAAATTGTACAATTTTCATATCGTTCAAGTTTCTTAAATATTGTCTTGAAATTTCCCAATACATAAACTCTCAATAATCGGACGTATACATGTGTCCTTTTAATCAAACCATTAATAATATATACATAATAAATTTGTTTTATTTTATATTTATTTGAGAACAATAAAATACAAGAAAATGTATATTTTATATTTATAACATGTAATTAACCTTTAGATATAGGTATTTAGTTTAAATCATTATCTAAATTCAACGAATCTTCTATAGAAATGCATTCGTGCGTATGTATGCAAATGAAAGACATAGTTTATTTGCATTTTGTTTTATTTTTTTTAATTAAAATGATAAACTTCCACCGTTAAAAACTGTCTATTAATTAATTCAGGTCAAAATATTGAACACTTATTAAAATGTTTATAAATAAAAGAAATTATGTAGATTAAAACGTTCTTAAACATAAAAAATTATAAAACATAAAAATACTTCAGAAACCGTTAATATTAAATATTTTCATTCATTTTGAACAACATTTTATAAGTTTATTATATAATTTTTCTTTAAATAAAATAGACTCTTTACGGTAAATAAATTTCCAATTTAATCAAAAAATATTTTGTTTATGGAACTATATAGTGCATGGCACTATATACTTTTTAGAGAATATATATATTTTTTTAAAAAAATATGACTATATCCTCATTTCGAACGAAATCTGTTTTTGTTATAATGCTCAGTGAATAATAATTCAAAAGTATTTAAATGTTCAAGAATTAAAAGATTAGTTTGTATTTTATGAACGTCGTATTATAGTAGTAAAATAGTATCAACTATTTTGAAATTATATAAATACCATTTTGAAAATTTATCGCATTCGAGGTTTTATTTTCTAGTAATTACAAAATTTTAAGTGAAAAAGCCATATATAAATTTAATAAGAATTAAAAACACAATATTTATATAACGTTATACATATACCTAAAATAAATATAAGTTTGGAATATTAGAATAAAATCGATTGAATCATTAGTTTTTATTATATTTTAAGTGTAATTTGTTTTACGAATTTGGAAGTTATAATATTAACTATAGATATAGTACATTGTTTTAACTTTTATATTTTGATTAATTTTTAACGTTTTGGACTTAAAATCTCGGAATTTCTATATGACCATTATTTAATCTTATATTTAAAAAAAAGACTAAAACTTAAAAGTCTAAAATGTAAAAAATGCAAAATAAAAGTTTCTAAAAAGAATAATTTTATATAATATTATTGTTCGTAAAATGTATTATTAAATGATCTATGTTTTATAACGAAAAAAAAAAATTGGCAACAATTGTATAATTCATACAATTTCATACATTTTTAGCTCTGTGAAAAGTTTAAAATAAATATTTATAAACATGGAAGATGATTTTGGTTTTACTAACTATTTTAAATGTGTTACATTGTGTACAAAAAAATATATGAGATTAGGTGAAAAAAATTTCAGAAAAAAACGTTCAAAAGTATTAAGTTGAAAATAATGTTTTACTCGAAAAATGAACAGGTTTTTTTGGTTAAATTTCGTTTGAAAAATGATTCAGATTGTCTTTAAGTCCATTAAATAAATTTAATTTTTGAAATATTATACTTTCACATAAACTCATGAACGATCTTCATATTTTACGAAAAAATGTTGAAATGTGTAGATTTTTTTTTTGTTTTTTGTCGAGTTAAAATTATTATGATATTATTACATAGGAACAAGCGAAATCCGTCTGATTAATTGAATGTCAAGAAGAGCACTGTCCCTTAGTATACGTCTTGAAATATATTCTATACGTGAACAGTTCTGCAAGATAACAATAGACTATTTTTAATCTCAACGCACATAAACCTTTTTTTTAATAATAAGGAAAAAATAATATTTACTATACCTATAACTATTCGAAATAGATACACAAAGTGATTTTTCAACATTTATTTTATCAATCAATAAGTGTGTATATATACTTACATTTTTACTAGAATAAAAAGATTTTAGCTTTATAATTTATATCTAATAATTTATTATTACTTCTTTTTAAAAATTATATTCTATATAAAAAAGAGTAGGAAGATATTTTCGAAAATAACAATTGGCCGAAAAAATGATCAAAATTATATCATGGGATCAAAAAAAATTTTAGTCGAAATGTGTTTAAGTATATGAGCCAAATTTCAAGAATATTTGTCATATGAATACATTTACTGCAATGTAAAATATATTTGTTGGAATAAATGTTATTTAAAAATAAATAATGGCTAGTAAAGCATTACGCACTAGCAATGGAGTAACTTATATTATCATCATAATCAATGAATCAATTAATAGATAATCAAAACAAAGTTATCAAAAATAATAGTATACAATATAAAATAACTTTTCTATGCAATATTTAACACATTAAGTTTAATTTAAATTAAGATTGATTTAAAAAGTAACTCATTATCTACTTTGTTTAATTAGTACATTTTAAAAGTCTCTCGTTAAGTTAAAAATCAATTTTTAACTTTTAGACTCTTTACTACACAGCTTTGTAAAATATTATTTACTGATCTATGTATACTTTTAGTTTTTCAACAAAATACCATTTGATCACACTTGACCTTCGAAAAAATGACTTTAACCTATAAAAAAAAAGAAGTGTGATTGAACGGGAGAATAAATGTTTAGTCTTTCACACATTAATCTCCTTCTCTAACTCAATAGATATTAATAAATAATACACATTTTGTTAATTTAATACGTATGTACATTTTCAAACAATGCGTTTTGTGCCGGAACACGAAGTGAAAAATATATTGGTATGTCGCTGTATATAATTACATTAAGTGAAACTAGAAATAGCAAAATTGCACATTTTTTTTTTTTTTTTTTTTGTAAAGAAAATGCTATTTTAATTAGTATAATTTAAATGTAATTTTAAAATAATATATTTGAAAACAATCGATTTTATTTGAGAATATTAATGTTTTACGTTTAAGTGGATCATCCTGCATATATTATTTTTTGTAATCTCGTATATTTGTTAATAAGGGCACATTTCCTAGACACAATAACGGTTTATTGTTAACTTCTTCATGAATAAGTACTGGGATTCTTTCAAAAGAAATTTCTACCGGCATTTTAATTAATTTTTTTATTTATTTTATTTTACATTTAATCTACGAATTTCCATCCTTATAATCCATATTATACGTACCCCGGTATTTCAAACATTGTTTAAATTTTGTGCCTCACGATTGCCACAGAGCGTATAAATTAACTATAAATTAACCACATGCCATTAAAATCATAAAGTACACTTAAGTACCGTATTATAGCGACGAGGTGCTCTCCTAATACGTATTATTAATTCTGTGTCAAGACCATCAAAATGTGTGGTCTTTAACACGTTTTAGATTCGCATTTCGTGGGATAAGAACGAAAACGTTCACACAGATGAGTTTCGAATTTTTCAGCATTATGTATTATTTTAAACTTTGAAACACGACAATAAATAACTTTTATAGTAGACATTATTTCAAAGAAAAAATATACTAAAAAAGATTGAAATTTCGTACTGTTGACGTACGGAATATGCCTATATATATATTCATAATAGATATATATTATAATACTTTATTTAGGTAGTTTCGTACAATAGTTTTTGTTTAAATAATTACATGAAAATAAGTCAAATTTATAAATGATTTATAGAATGAAAAATTCCTATACATAAACTATGATTTGTTACATTGTAATATGTATTATAGGTAATGTATACAAGTTAATACCAACCTAAAATTGTCTATTTACAATATGCTTAAATATTACTTTTTTAAAATACGCTATGATCCAATCCCTTTATACTGTTTTCAATTCGCTGTTTGTATTTATAGATAATCGTTTTTACTGATTTGTAAATCATTATTTGAATAAATTAATGATAATAATTTTGGATGTAATTTTTCGGAAAAAAAAATGTAATACTATAGAACTATTATAATATCAATGTATCAATTGTACGAGTACTAAAATTCCATATCGAAAGTTATAACTTTTTATTTGATTACTATTTATTTTATAATCTAGACATATTACATTTTCATCTCGTTCCACACATTTTTAAGACGATTTCCTCATTTTTTCTCAGTCTCTAAAAAGTATTACTATCCTTATTATTTAGTGTTACAAAATATACGATTGCTGAAGGACCAGGATCAGAATTGCAGGATTACACGTGACTTCGACACTATGCATACGATGTAATATAATATATAGGTACTCGTATATCTATATATTTTGTGCATCGTAAACATGTAAATCCTCGCCTTCCTTTTCTTTTTTCTATATTTTATAATGGTGTTCATTTTGTACAATGTGGATATAATATAGTGTTATATATTATTTTTGATGTAAAATCCGCAGGTACGTATAAAGTATATACATTTTGATATATTCGGGGTTTTGAAATCGTTTAATATTGGTGTGTTTTTCGCTTAAATATACATGTATCGTGAATACCGTATAAATCCTAGATTTAACAACAGAGCTACTGCGAACAAGTATAAGAAATATATAAAGTATTATTATGTGACCATCAAACATTTTTTAGAAATAGTATTGTATTTTTAAACGGAAAACGGTTTCCGAGTGTCCGCAATCACATTTTACTGGACTAACGTAAATAATAAATAGACACATTGTACCATTACGATCAGAGTTTTTTTTCTGGAGAAGGTCCACTATATATTAGATAATTATTTTAGTGAAATGTTATATATTCGGCCTATTTATATATATATATATATATATATGTGTGCATATATACATGCTTGTATATATGTGTATGTTGCTATATATACTATATGCCGACGCAGTCTAAATCGGCCACGTAATTCACGCCCCGTCAAAATTCAAAATTGTGTATGCCGCACTTTTATAATTTAATCCGGTTATAAAAACCAAAATGTTTAGTATGAAAGCCAGTCTCGTTCGCGTTAGATATCTGTAAGAAACTTCTTAGCAGTTGTATGCGTATCGTGTGCCCTATGCTACGATTTTATTAAAGCGCTTTTTACTTTTTATTTTTTGATAGAATACGAACTTTCAGGAGTGTGTTTTTTCTTAATATTTACTTTGATACCTGTCATCTATTATTTACCTTGGTCGTATTCAAGTTAAAAAAATACTCAGAGCTAATCATGAGAGTCTGCTCCTTATTAGGCCTTAGTTATAACTTGGTGCTAACCCTGTTATAGCTGAAGGTTCCTCGAGTATCATTCTGATGTTCACACTTAGGATTAATAAGTTTCGTTATTAATATTTACTTTGATACTGGTCAGTCATTATTGACCTTGTAGGTACGTATTCAAGTTAAAACTATCTTGAGCTAATCGCGAGAGTCTGCTGTTTAGGCCTTAATTTTAACTTGGTGCTGACTCTGTCATAGCTAAATGTTCCTTGAGTATTATTTTGACGTTCGAAAAACCATATCATTCGCTAAGACGTAAGTCTTACAATAAGTATAACCGTTGTGTATTATAAGAGGATAATAACGACAAAATGTATAATCCTGTGTTAAAATGTATTTTAAATATTAGAGTACTTCATTATTTCGTGTTGCCGTACTCTTTAATCAGACAAATTGACAGCTATGATAATACTTTTTAAAATAAATAAAAAAACACTTGTCAGTAGGGGATGGAAGAACTTCGCTCGTCGGATATTATGAAGATGGTGAATATAATTAATTTATTTAATATTCTATCGATAAAACGATTCTGAACACATTTTGGTGTATTTTTTTTTTTTTAATTTTCCGTTCTTTCCAAGAGCTTTTCTTTGCGCTACTGAAAATAAGACAAAATACTTATGAGAAAATTGAAAATTTACCTTTTTAAAATACTAACTACTAAACTACTAAATATTACAAATACTGTGTATACATCACTTGCATTATGCGTAGAAAAACACGAATACAATTTCAACATTTAATAAACAAATACTGAAAATTGGTATAAATGTTTGACATTTTTACCACATCAATATAATGTATTAGTGCTATAGTAAATATCTGGTGATCATTTTAAGTTTATACTTTTTTATATTATAATTTTCCAATTTATACAAATTTAATTTCCTTTACGCGTATGAAAACTACTTGGAAAATTCAGAAATTGCAGGCTTCTTCAATATACTAATTATAATGAATTTTCAACTACAATTCTCTTTACCCTACTTGACTTATTTAACAAAAAAATGTATATAAAAAAAAAACAATAATAATAATGATAATACACATAATTGTAAAACCAGTACAATTATCGTTACATTTAGAATCTAATATACCTAAGTGAAAACGTTAAAAATAAATAAATATTCTAAACCTGTGATCCTGGATCCATCCATTATCTTATTACTATTATCTACAGTAGCAGATAACATTTAATGAATAATTTGTTTGTAACTAAATAATTTTTTTTTTTATCGACTGTCGATCGAATGCTGTTATTAAAAGGAATTTATTCAATTATTATTATATAAACGATGTTTTATGTTATCTATAGAGGTAAATTGTTTCATGTCATAAAATTATTTATATAAATATGTCTTAAACATTGAAGTATATGATGTGGAATAAAGATAAAAGGTAATTTTTCCTCCGCGAAACAAACTATTAATACTCGTCAACTAGCCTTACCAGCTGAGACTGACAGAGTTGAAAAAAAAATGTATATAATTATTATTTGAACAAATTTATATTTCACATACCCGTTAATATTAGATGTAAATTAATTATCTTTTTAATTAATATGATAGGATGTTTAACTTTTTTTTAATTTTTGTATTCTTTATTTATAATTTGTTATAATGTATAATTATCACACAATTATGATTAATGTAGTTTATAAATGTTGAAAAAAAGAAATAACAAGTGTATAATTTTGTAAATTTTTTAAAATAAATATTACTACAAGCGTTTAACTTATAAAACGTATACATTTTTGAAATAATAATAATATTATATACTAATAGGTTAGCTGATTTATTTGTAAAAATAATTTTAATAATTTATTTAAATAACATTATTGAATGAACGGCTCAATGTTTAATGATGGATGTCTTGTGATTGAAATGCCATGGGATCAAATATAATTTTGGTCAAAAATTAAAATCTGACTTACAGGATACTAAATTTTATGTCTATATATGTTGAAGCAATAAGCACTTTAGAAAATACGTTTCCTTAATTATTTAGTTATTAATACAATTTTACCGAAATTCTTCATTCTATGAATGACAGTAGTTATACAAATAGACAAATTTTTTAACTGCATCATAATCGTGTCTTTCTTTCTTATCAATAAAATATTTATCATAGCTAAATATATCACCGATGAGTATATTTATCACTTTCGATCAAATTAACACTAAATCATACGTTCGATATCCTGACACCGGGCACCATGGGGGTATTGCAATTTTGGGTAAAAAGTAGTTTTATACAATGAAAAAATCTGTAATTATAATATAAAAATGTGCCACTTATAACTCGAAACCCAGCAAAATAAGACGAAATAACAATTTTTTTTTTTAAATTACAAATTGGTACATAATAATTAACATAATTATATTAAAAAAAAAAAAAATTTTAAAAGAAACCGTTTAATTATTTAATGTAAAAATAACAAGGTAACGTCACCCTGAAACCTTTATTAAAATAATCCTATTTTTATGCGTTTCAAGTAAATTACAAAATATAGGTGTTAGAGAACATACCTTTCGTTTACTTTATCTTTCATCACATGATTTTTGACCAGGTAAAAATATTGGTTTTAATAAATACTTTTGCATAATTATTATTTTAACAACCATAAAAAACTAAATTATGCAATATTTTAAATTGTTACATTGACTCAAATCAAAGTATATAGTACCTAATTTAATTTATGTTTATTGTTATTGTCATTATATTTTGTATTACTAATATAATAGCTTATATGAGTAAGATTATTTAAATACATACTTTATTATTCATAGGTGTTACAGGTATTTTAAATTGTGTGTATTTCAGGTAAAAAATGCATTTTATTCTAAGATACTTAAGGTAAAAAAAAAACCAATATGTAGTAAAATCATAAAGTTATATTCTACTAAGTATTATAAAACAGACAATAATGTAACCTAACCTAAGATTATATTAGGTTTAATATTTTTACTTTCGAATAATTTATATACTATTTGCACTTGTCTTTTATAACTATATTATATATTAATATTTTGATTTCCAATATTACCTTTTTAAATATCACTGTTTAAATTGTTTTTAGATTTTCATTATTTTTGTTGATTCTTTTGTATAATGAAAATAAATTTGATCACATTACATCAATTAATGTTCTTTGTGATAGAACAACATGTATTATAATTTCAAATGATACTTACTATATAGTCCAATTTCAATGACCTTACGATTGTGTAATGAATAGATTTATCAGAAAAAGATTTTAAGTCATTTTTGTGACCAAGAGAACAAAAATAAATTAGGTGACAGCCAATAAAATTTTTAATTAGATTTTTAAACCGTATTTAATGCAAAATACTAATATGTAAATACCAATATATTACTATTTACATTTTAAAATCTCATTAAAGTTCTTTACAATTTATTGTAGACAATTAAATCTGGATTTAATGTTTAAAAAATTATTTTTAATTTTTTTTTTTAATAAATTTTAATAAAATAAAAATTAAAAAAATTTATTAAATTAATATTTATTTATTAAAAAAAAAAAAAAAAAAAAAAAAAAATGTAATATAAATATTTTAAGTAGCTTAAAGGTAAATATATGAATCATATTGATTATCGTATGATAAATGTATGGTTGTCAATAAAAAGTGATCGAGAAAAATATACACATCCACATTAAACAGAATTCACAAAAGTATAAGACTTATAAGTTTTATACGTAAGTCAATTAAATACCATTTTTTAAATATGCTCATTAAAAGATTAAAAAAAAATGTCTTAGTATTCGAAATTTTTGTATTGGTGCCGTATCCATTATATATGAAGTATTGGTTACTCAGATAATCCAGAGCCAGTGGACGATAATTAAAGAATTTTACTCGTGGTGAACGTTTAGTCTATAATTTTAATTTATTTCGATAAAAGGTTCGAAAAGGATATTTTTCAAATATACATAAATATTAGGTAATAGAAAAAATAAATTAACGATGTAAATATAATATTCTTAAATACTTTGTAAAAACGTCAAGTTTCTAGAACCATATTATTTTTAGAATTACGAGGACATAACCATAATCGATTTTAATGATGGCATGTTCTTCTGTTATTTTGTTTATTAAAAATTTAAAAATTAGTTTTTTCTTCATCAAATCAAAAATTGAATAGAAGAAATGTAAATACATAAAGACTGTAATCAGATCGAAGAATTCTTTCAAATATTTATATAAAATAAATAAACCAAAAGATTCTTCGATTCGCAAAGAATTAAAAATTAATCTAATACATATTTATTTAGATGATAATTGATTTATCTAGATAAAATTCAGTTCCATTATCTTTATATGTATTTAGCAAATGTATTGTTGTAATCTTCATCTTTATCTAGGTGAATAATTATTGGTTATATTCAATGTATATATGGAACGAGGTACATATATTTTCATTCATATATTGTTAAAGACACGCGAATGCTACTTGTTACTGTCAAACAAACAAATAGACCATGAATGTGAACAACATTCATATTTTTAAGTAATTTTAACGATTTTCAGCCCGTAAATTTTTTTATAAAAATATATTTATAATTCACTTTAATTACATTTATATATATAATACTCTGCAAAAATCCCAATCCATGGGTCCGTCGTAAAATGACAACGATAATACCTATGAATCTGTAATTTTTTAGTAAAATATATAAATATGGGGTTAACTATGGTGCAGGGGTCGAAATACGTATTTTGGTGCACTAGGTCTCCGGTACGACTCGCAGGAAGTAAATGAAGTAAACAATAAGAGTTTTCTTGCTAGTGGCTGGTCTCTGGTGCAAGTCGGCCACACTTACCAAACCCGGCCAATAATTTAGTAGCTATTCTAATCATAAATTCATCATAAACAAAAGCTATCAAAAACCATCTATGACTTCCTTAATTTTTGAAGTGCACCCCTCAGCTTGTGAGAGTTTGGGTAATTTGAGGATGTAAAACTGTTATTTTTTTATATAAGAAAAATTTATATTTTTTTAATAATTAGTTAATTAAAATAAACGACCAGATTAACGTTTTTTTTAGAGAACGGGTTTTTAAATACATTTAAATTAATTCAATTTTTAAAGGAATATTCCGAACACTGGTTATATCTAATGTCAACATTGACGGTCGCTGTATATATATTATTCATTCGAACTTGCACTTTTCCTATGCAGACTGCTGCAAATTTTACAACAAAAATAATATCGCGTTCTTCAAAACTTTCACAAGTGAATATTGTTTTTGATTCTTTAAACTTGCACGCATGCGATAATGTCTCACCTGGAAGATCCTTCTGTTGGCAGTTGTACAGCTATAGCGGTTTATAGGTACCAGTACTTCCATCATTTACAACCGTTGTTTAACAAACTTTGAAAAACATTTGTCAGTAAGAATGCCCAGTATGTCAGTCAAGTAGTCATCTATTCACCACATATAAGATAATTTATTTTGTGACAAAAAAATATTCCATTATTTAAAATTAATGAAAAAAACATCTTACAATAGTCATTAAAAATTCGTTATTACAAGATCTATGTACATAATTTATAGTGAATGATATGAGCAAGATGAAGGTAAGTAAAGAAGATGCGGGAGGCAGAATTAAGTGGAAATGTAGGACTAGGAGGTTTCACCTCAAATAGTTGAGAGAGAAGGCATAGGAGAATATATAATATATTATGACGTTATATTACGTCATAAGGTCACATTAAATATTCACATTAATATTAATATGTATACGTAAGAATCAACTAAGTTTTTATTGCATAATAATGAAAAAATTTAAGTTATAAAAGAAAATAATCATATTGATATTTGAAACATTGAAGTATTTAGGTACATATAAGTAGAACACTAGAGTAAAACTCGGAAACAGGATGGTGTCTCAGTGGGTAAGGCAGGCGATTCGAACACGTGGCTGTCAGCAATTTGACAAAACAACGTTATGCCACGACCTCTCTCCTATCAAAGTCCCCCTTTTCCCATTTTATTTTTTATTTTCACTTTTGTGATTGAATCGAAAGAATAATTTTTGAAAATATTAAAGGAAAATGTTTTGAAAATATTTAAAAAATGCGAAAATCTTGGCCAAAAAGTATTTCCCCATTATTTTAAAATATTTCCAAAATTTTTTAGCAATTATCAGAAAATAGAATTTAAAATAATATAATTTTCCTGAAAATATTTTTGATGCTGTGTGAGTAGGTATTATTTTAATGTGGTGAGTATAGGACACCTCGACTGAAGCGCAGAGGATTCTCGTTGACAAACGTTTGGCTTAAGTTCGGCAAATGACGAGCGCGTAAAATGGAAATACCGTGCTCATGATTTCGAAAAAGGAAGGTCAACAGCAAGAAGACTGTAATAAATTCGGCCACCTATCACGTGGTGAGAGACAGATTTCAGTAGGAATGAAAGCCCATTCCGAGCGCACTGCAATATGTACTCACCAACGAATGTATATATTTTCATCTAAACGCCGTCATCCCGTCATACTTATGTTTCTCTGGGATAATAGCTGTGATTTATTAAAGGGATTGTATATTTTCAATGAGCGAGTCAGCTATTCTAGTCGAGTAAATTTAACAGTAAAAATAAAACATTATCAACAAATATTATCAATTACGCTTAAATCGGATATTTACACATTTTGGGTTGCGAAAAACATTTAAAAAGAATAAACGGTTTGATAATTTGGAATATTAATCACATTTTCCACTGTACGAAATCGGGGTACTATTATATAATAGAGCATCCTTAAATTTAAATTAATTACAGTTAATTTTCATCCCCAAATAAATATATTAAATTTATTTAAAATGTATTCACAAAACGATACCGTATACAAATTTAAGAGTACAAAATAATTAATTTGTACAATAATGTTTTAAACAAAAATAGACAAGTTTACAATATAAAATAAAAATTAATTAATTAAATCTAGTTTAATTAACAAAAAATCGTCAGTTTATAATTAATAATAGTTGATTAAAAATAATTTCAACTCGTTAGGTCCTGTTCAGATTTCCGGGCTTTCGATATTTCAATACTCTTCGATTCGTAAAACGTTATTCGATCAATTTGATCGAAATGCTGTTATATATAAAAAATTATTTTAAAACGTTTTGGGACTAATATAATTACTGGGAGTAAGTACACTCAATTTAAAATTGGATTTACTTTTGTGTACTCCCAGACATCTCGTAGTTGCGACTTGCGCATTAGTCGTTATTGTGTGATTTCCTCCATGAAATGATTAAATGAGAATATTAATTATGGTTAATCATTTATGTACATTATCAATGTAATAACGTCAAAAGATCTATTGTTGTAATATATATATACATTAAAGCCAAATACCACTCACTCACTGATCGCTGTATCTCAAAAACTTTATAATGTACGAACTTGATTTTTGGAATAGTGTTTCCTCCAATACTTTAACTGTGAAATAAGAAAGGATTTTAAAAAATGTTGCGTTTAAGTGGATTAATTAATAATAATTATTCACCACCAATACGTATTGGGTAGCCCGGCGGCCCACGGTTTCCAGTTACCGGGGCAATCTATCCTCTTTGTCAGTGGTGTAGATAACAATTGTTCCCAGAAGTTTATCGATAAAAATAATCTCACACATCGCACGTACACCAATATTCTTATTATACAACACTCCTATTAAACGATACATTTATTTAGAGATAAAATGCACGCCGTTGACACCCAACTATACACTCTTAGTCTTATTATTATAACTAATATTATATTATTATATTTATTTTATTAAAAATTAAAATATTATATTTTTTAAAAGCGTTATTTTGGTCCAATTGTTCTATTTTACCGCTATGAGAGGGTAAGATGGGAAACATCAAAATAATATACGTACACATTTTACAATCGTATAATCTATATAATATATAAAATTCAAATATCACTCATATGGCTACTTCTCAAAAACTTCAAAACGTACAAACTTTAAATTTGGAAAAGTGGTTCCCCTAATGCTTCAGATGTGCGATCGGAAAAAAAAAATGTTGCGTTTAAGTGGACTAATTAACACGTTCACTGCCAGTTCGTAACGCGCGGCGGGCCGTTTATTATTATTAATAATATATTATGTTTGCTTAAACAAATATACACACATTTAATTTATACAAACGTTGGCGCGGCGCCCGTACAATTTTTCGTGCACTGCTCGCTTCTGTGCGCCTGTAACCACTGAACGACTTTATGTTTTGACGTGAATTTCACAGATTGTTGTTAGAGATAACAGAATGGTTTAGAGAGCAGTTTGAACCATGTCCGGATAGGTGTTACCCAACAAACTTTTTTTAATAATATCTTTGTTGATTATATGCCATTTTAACTATGAACTACTATCATATTATATTATGAATGCTTTGTAATATAGCATTTGCCGCTGTTATCAAATGAATTAATGAATGAATACCGGGCAAAACCGTTCACGAGCAAAGCCGGGTAATTCAGATAGTAAATATATGTATAAACAAAAACACCTACTATATGTTTTATAATATATTATATATTTTAGTACTTTATTTTCACCATATTATGATATTATACATAATTAATATTATTAGGTGTACATAACTGTGTATTTATAATAGTACATATATTCAAAAGGGTTAAATTCAAAATAAATCCAAAACTGTCTGTGGATTAGATAAGACTAAATATTTTTTTGGTGGTTTTAAATGCCTAATGTATTTCAAAAACTTTAAAAAATATATCTTTTAAAATGCAATTAAAACGCATTAAAACTATTCAAATTTTAGTATCCAAGTACTCGTGTTCGAATACTTTACAAGACTTTGTGTCTTAAACATAGTAATAAAATGTAAACTGGAGTATAATAATTAGGAAGAAAATGCAAATGGCACAAAATTCCAGTCATAATTTTACAAAAAATACACAATAGGTAATTATTAACATCGAAAATGCATTTTATATGATGTACCTACATTGGTTGTGACATTCTATGTAGCTATAACAAAACGTCGTTATAACTTATAATAATATACGTTTGATTTACTAAGTATTCCAATAGATTATTTCATTTATGTCATTGATATTGAAATTTGCATTTAAATGCCAATTTAGGTATAAGTGCGGGCATTATAAATTATACGTTTCCTCGACAAAATAAAAAAACCTGACTTAACGATTGGATTTTCGTATTATTTTAATAACATTTTAAATAAAGATCATATTAGGTAAGAACGGAGAAGTAGGTCCAGGGTTTGAAAATTGCGAAAAATACTGAAAAATGGTTATTATTTTAAGTATGACTATGAATGCGTGCAGTTATATATTCGGAAATTCAGTATGATTAACATTATACCGTAAAAACAAACCTATAAAAAACTGAAAAATGAGACCTTATATTAATTTTAATAATGTAAATAATAGTATTTATTTACAATAGGTAGCTATTATAGGGGTAATATACATACAATTGTTGTCAACTATACAATCAGTGCGATTTCGTGTCTCGTGATTATCTTTATTTTATTTTAATTGACTTTTTTTTCCGTGTCGGTTTTCACCCGATTACCAATTAACACTGACTTTTAAATTGAGTAATTGCATTAACCTAATAATATCAAGTTCGCCATGCTCAATATACTGTTTTTCCATTTAGGTATGTATAATAATACAATAATTTGGGTATTTTCCAGAAATAAATATAGTTTAACAAATGCACCGCAGCTGTATATTTATTTATTAAAAAAAAAAAAAACGGGCTACGCCAAATATACCTATATAGATAGGACAGGTACTAGATAACAAATATAATATAATATAACATAACAAAAGATAAAAACAATAAAATTTGTTTATATTAAAAAAGAAAAGACGGATCATACGGAAATATTAGGTTATGTTCTCCGTTTTTTTCTAAAAATACGAAATAAAGATTGAGTAAATCTCATGAGGGCAACATTACCATAGAATACGCGAAATACAAAAAAAAATTTAAGAAACTAAAATTTACCAAAATGTGTATAAAAATGTTATTCAATCGACATAATAATTAAATAAAAAATACTCTGTGCAACCGTCATGTTTTTAATCCAGTCTATATTTCCCCCAAAATTTGAATACAATTAGTAGGTACCAAAATAATAAATGTTAGATATCGAACAACTTTAAATAATCATGAAAAATTTCACTACCAATTTTTCGAATATTTATATTTAATTTATCGTACATTTAACCTTGTATTAAATCTTCAAGACTTGAATTCATTATTTCAATTACAAATTAGAATATAAAAGCCCAAAATTGCAAAAAAAAAAAAAAAAATTTGAATATTACAGTATTACTATCATTGTGGTATTAAATTTGTGCATATTCATCGTCAATTTCAAGGTTTAAGAATTATTATTTTTGGAATTACGAAGAAGTAACGAAAATCGTTTTGGACGAAATCGTGTTTTTACACATTTTAGAATCATTTTTTGGTATTTTTTTTGTAAAATCGAAAAATGACCTTTTCAAAGTACAAACTAAATGCAATTAGCTACCAGAAAATAGATTAGTATTTAACAAATGCAACACATTTCAGATGAAAAAAAGGCTCACAGAAAACAAAAATATAAACCATAACTGTAGCTTACTCGTTTCGCTCCGAATCTAAAATGTATTTAAACATAAAAGATTACGGTAAAGGTAATAAAAGTACTTAATTGATACCGAATAATATTTTATTCTGTAGGTTAAATCCGTAACTAGATATATATAAAATAAAATTATATATACATATCATTTTGACATTTTATACGTTTTGATTTAGATTATTGCTATTTGTTTTGTGTAACTTATAATTTATCACAGAGTGAAGAAATTTTTTATTTATTTTTTATTGAAATAACGATTTTAACACTTATTTTAAATAATATTCTGTGTCAACTATCGAGTTCAAAATGTTTATACCTATCTACGGTATATAACGTATATTTACTAATTTTAGATTATACAGGTAATCGTAAAAACTCATTTGGATTTTATAAAATATATGCTCGAGTATTGTGTGTTGATTAATGGGTAAAAAAAGGCCATTTAATTCAAATGACATAATGTATACGCCTTTCAATCGTGCTATACGACAAAAAAGTGTAGGGGGTATTTAGGTATGGTTACCTACATTTTTAGGTAAATAAAATTACTTTTTTGAGCATATCTATATATCGTTTACGTTCAGTATATGTAAGTACAAAGTAGTACAAAATAAAACAAATTTTAATATTATTATGTGTATTATACTTATAATGTTATTGTATCCTACGAATATTATTCATATATATATACATAAATTATTATGTTGTTTTATTTAGCGTTTTGTACTGGAATAATTTCATATTTTCCAGTTTAATAAGTTCATAGTGAATTTGAATTTTTGGTTGAATTTTATTATTAAATACAATTTGTAACACCTAGTATTGTAAGGCTGGGGAATGAATTATCCAAATGATTAACTGCATTAAAAAATGCCCCTAAAATTATACATTCACAAATTATATGAGTTATAAAATATGACTTATAAAAATACACTAAAAATTATATTACATTATTATTTAAATGAATATGAAATTAAATCAATCTTCGAAAAAAAACATTTATGATCTAAAAATTCACTCCAAATTATTAACTATATTTTTTATTATTGTTGATAAAATAAATAAAAGTTAATTTGTATAAAAATTTTATTTACGGCCTAGACTTTGGACATTATATGTTATTGCAAATAACATAAAATAGGTTGCATATTTCATATATTTAGAACTTGATAAAAAAAAATATTCTATAATTTATTTTTAATTTTCTCTAAAGATCAAAAGATTAATGAATATTAATTAAAAATAAGCATTATAATATTGAATATATCTATCAAATATAAAAACATACAATTAGAACATACTAGTAAGGTACGTACTTATTTACATCAAGAAATATTAATACAATATAAAAAGTAATTAAAAATGTTCTCATAAAATTAATGATATTATCGTAAAAAATAATAAAATTTAATATTTAAAATAACAAATAAAAATATGTTATTTCAATTTTGGTGTTCATTTCACAAAGATTTTAGGTTATTTATTCGATCTCATGGTATACATTTTATTTTTTCATTGTAAGTATATGTGATGTACAATCTATATGATATGTAAAAAAATGTGTATCTGTGAAGTTATATAATATTATAATATAGTATTATCAGCTACGATAGTCCTATAAATGTTTATTTGATAAATATAAAAATTCAAAACAAACATCTATGGTTTCAGATAATCAGTTTTCGGAACTTTGACGTTGACATAACAAGTTGAATACGAATTAATTTAACGAGCAAATTAAGTTAGTAATATAAATTATGTTGAACGAATTAAAATCGTTTCTTACTTTAATATATTAGGTGTAAGTCATCACCCGAGAATGATAAGTTTTGAAAATCCATTTTGTTAAAACTATTGTAAAGTAAAAATGCAAATTGTTTAAGCTTATATTAAAGTTTCTAACTTTATTATTGAATGAAATAGGCAGTGTGAATAGGTTCTATGTTGTTAAAAGCAAAATATATTTTATTTCATACAAATGTAAATAGACCTTTTTAATAGTGATATAATATTGAGAAAGAAAAGGTTCTACGATAAATATTATGTGTACTTCTGTCTACTATAAAATACAATTGCATATGATACGATAATAAATTATTGTGACTACTCCGATTAAAATGATAGCGTTTCTATTTTCTTGAGTTCATACCTATATATAAATGTACGAATTAGTAATAATAATTTTTATTTTAATTTACATTAAAATTAACAGTTATGCATCTTCTTATTTCATTATATTTCATTGTATGTTCTGTGTCCTGCGTGATAAAATATTTATTAAGTATTAACTGTCCAAATCACTTCAATATTTTAATATTTATATTGGCACTACTAATTATATTATATGTGTCAAAAAAAGTTCTAAATTGATGTATTCACACTATGAAAATATTCCACGTATTTCACCTTTTTTTTAAAGTGATCGTTATATTTTACTTTAAATTTTTTTTTTCTAATTAAATTAAATATATTATTTATTTGATTAGATTTTTTGAAAATCAACTAAAATTAGGTTAACAGCATTGCATTTAATACAAGGTAGTAAATAAGGTAAATAAAACCATCAGAAATACAAAATACATTTTTTAAAATTTAAAATGTGTTTGTTAGACAATTTCAATAACGACACTTAAATAAAGACACATATAGAAACTTTTAATTCTCAGGAAACAAATTTTTGACGCTTTAAATTATTATTTTTAATGAATTTAAAACAAAAATATAATACTTGTATGCAAATAATAATAGTTATGATTTGATCGAACATCAATACAAATGAGTGTTAAATAATGTAACTTTTTAACTTTTTATAAAACACCAAAAATAATTTTTTCAAGACCAAATCAAACCCATCACTTATCATGACAATTTGAAATAAAAATATTAAAATTTATAATTTTTCGCTTAATTTTGGAAATTGGCCCTCATTGTTTTTTCTAAATGTTTACAGTAGATATATTTAATATCTAATATACTTACGTTGTATATTTCCTGGAAAAAGGCGTTCTTGTACAAATTTATCGATCATAAAATGTCGAAATAAAATCGGATTTTTTATACTTTTATTATGTATTAATATGCGTGTTATATTAAAGTGCTACAATATATACTCGACATAAAATATATAAAAAAAAAAAAACCGTTTAAACGTAATTTTCCGTCCTACTGGTTTTGATATGTATACCTAAGCGCATATACTTATACTTATATAGTATATTAGGTAGGTATATTATATTATATGTTTGTTTTTTTTGGGACGATAAGAACATTATTTTTACATAAGACCAGACACTGTCGTTCGTTTTTAGACGGTTTTTAGTGAGCACATACGTAAACTTATAATAATATCTCGCCCACGCAAACCCGTTTTTGATGAGATAAAATGTAATTTTAGAATAAAAGTATGAAAGGAAAACGTGTGGTTTCCTCTTCGGTAATTTGTGGAATGCTATACATACATATATATTATATATATTATATATATATAGGTACATACCTATAGCAAAGTAGTGACGTCGTCTTTAAAACTATTCTATGGTATGTAATCCTTCCGCCTAACAATACTATTTATTTATATACTTAAATTAATCATTATAAAAAGAATAATAATTCTAAATTTTGTACAAAATTAATATAAATTGAATATTGAAGAGTAAAGACACAAAAGGCTGGGGTTCCGGGTATGTTCTTAGAAAAAGACCAAAATAATTTTTGATAACTATAGTGTTGAAATATATTATAAATTTAAACTCCGGAATAACGGAATATATTTTAGTGTACTTATAATATACAAAGATAAATATGCTAAGTTTCAATAATTGATTACTTGAAAAAATATTGGTCAACGTTAAATACTTAAAAAAAGTTTAGAAAAATTATGAACCATTCCATTTGGAAATCAAAAACTAATTATTTTTAAATTGTTGGCATTTTGAATATCACATTTTTTTTCGACGTTGGTATATTTAAGTACGCAGTTTATCTTCTAATAACTAGAAAGGAAGGACAATCGTCTTTTTTTAACAACTATTTTATCATACCTCTTCAATATTTTCGATTTGGGACGCTAAAACATAATTGAACATTTTCCCTTGAAATTTTAATAAAATTATTCCTAACTGTTTCTAAAATGTAGATTTTTTGCTGTATGTGGGGAAAGAGTTTTTATAATATCGTGCAGAAATGTATGATGTATGATCTTACACTTAAAATACGAACATCAAAAATCAATGTTTCATTTTTTAAATGGTCAATTTTGGACGACTGTAGATGAGAGGAAAATGATATAATTCGGGATTCTCTAAATTTACTCGTTATTCGAAGAACATTTGAAAATATTAAATGGTATAGGATGGTGCACAAATTTTATGTATTGTTGAAGTACTCTTTTCCCCTTTTAAATAGAACGTTAAAATACGTTAATAAATAAAAAAAAAATTAAATAATTTTGTTATTAAATTTCGGACGGTTGATAAGGGGCAAATGATCTATACAGGGCCGATGCTAAGTAATATTTGTGAGCGGTCGTTAAGTATAAGATTGACGACTTGTGCTTAAAAATGACGACTTATAAAAATTTTTTCTCGCTTCGCTCGAAATATTTCGTTTCCTATATATTGTTAGAATTCAATCATATATTAAAAAAATATTTACCATAATATAGTTCACGAAACTGTGTGGGTGATATTGAGTATGTCTCGTGATAATATCTCGGTTTTTTTTTTTTAGTTATAAATATGTAGATTTGTTTGTTGCAACTCTCCATGCTTCTCTATCGTAGCACAATTCTTTCAGGACTTTGTAATTCCCTTTATTCGTATCCTGCATTATCTGTGTCATGTATTCTGCCCTTGGTCTTCCTTTTGCAATTTATCCTTCAATTATTTTCTTTAGTAAACTTTCATGCCTTAATATGTGTCCTATCATTTTGCCTTTTCTGGATTGAATACTTTTCCATATTTGTTCCTTTATTTTATCTAGTACTTCCTTATTCGTTACCCTTTCGGTCCATGGTATTTTTAAAATTTTCCTGAAACACTACATCTTAAAGGCTTCTAGCCTATTCTATTCCACTGAGTTTATTGTTCAGGTTTCGGATCCAAATTGCGCTACACTCCATATATAACTTTTTAAGAATTTCTTCCTTATCACCAGGCTGACGTTATTGGTAGTTAATATGTAGCTTTTGTGTTGAAAGGCTCTTTTTGCCTGTGCTATCCTGCAGATTATATTTGTTTTGCTATTCTCTGTTATATTGCTTCCTAGGTATGTGAATTGCTGTACTTGCCTTATTTATTCATTGTCGATATTTATGTTCAGTCGAACTGGATTAGATTTACTGCATATCATAATTTTCGTTTTCTTTTTGTTCAGTTGCATTCCATACTTATTTTTTAGTATTCTATCTATTGTTACAAGGATATTATGTAGGTCGTCTTCATTTTCCGCGCAGAAAGCTATGTTGTCCGCAAATCTAAAGACAGTAATCATTGTTCCTCCTATTCGAACTCCTTTCTGTATTTCTGCTCTCAGTTCTTTCATTTCCTCTTCAATGTATAAGTTGAACAACATCGGTGACAGGATACGCTCCTGTCTTACTCCTTTTTTTATTTTTGCTTCTTGTTCTTTCCCATCTATCTCTATTAAGACCGTTTGGTTTTGTACATATTATAGATAAATCTTCTATCGTTATATTTAATTCCTATTCTTTTTAATATTTCAAATAAATCTTTCCATTGTACATTGTCGAAAACCTTCTCTAGGTCTAAAAAAGCGATAAAGGTTTCTTTGTTCCGTCTAATTTGTTTTTCTATCATTATCCTTAGTGCCAAGGTCGCCTCTCTAGTTCCTATATTTTGCCTGAAGCCAAATTGGTCTTCACCTAGGTTTGCATTTATCGGCTTTTCTATTCTATTCTTTATTACACTTGTTATTATTTTTGAGGCATGCGTGTTGAGGTTTAAATTTCTATGTTTTCCACACTTCATTGTTACTTTTTTCTTGGGAATTGTAACTATAATGCCTTTCCTGAACTCATCGATTATTTTCCCAATATCTCAGTAGAGATTGTTAAATTTTTTCAATATATTAGCTACTGAAGATTGTTGGTCGGTCAACAAATTCTTAGAATATACGCGGTAGCAAGGTATAAATTGAGTCATTCGAGAATCGCTGTATTGACGAGACATCACCACTCAGTGCACTAAATGTTAATGCCATTCTCATATATTTTTGTGACCCGTACTGTAATTAATTTTAGGTTTTTAAGTACAAGTTTAAACATCTTATATTACTGTTGTATCTGTTGTTCATAGACCGTAGTTACTAATATATAGTTACAATAGCTCATTTTTCTGATTTTCCGTAGTGCAAGTTTTTAAATTTGAACTTAATTACCAATGACTGTGGGGGGAAATTATGTATTTACAATTTATTTTCTTATACTATATCTTATAATATACCTATGTTTGTTTACCTTCAGTGTCGGCCTGGCACATAAAGAACCTAAGATACTATTTTTCTACTGCAAATCGGGCTATTTCTAAGGAGTTTAATATTGGCAATATCTACATAAATCTATGTAGTATATATTTTTATATATATTATTACTTTTTGAACAAAAATATGCTTTCATTGTGACAAAATTGTGAAACTTTATCTGATTCGATTTCAATTCTGTAAAAAACTAAAGATGGTTTGACATCTTTTCTAGGTTTTAATCGAGGATTTTTTCGAATTATGAATTTCTGTCTTAAATATTATAAAAATTATAAAATCGTCCAACTCGTGAGTCGTGATGGTGATGCTTATTATTAAGTTTTGAGATTCAAACTACTACTAAATAGTAGGTATAAATAAAATTAATACGATTTTGAAATTATCACTTTTAACAAGTATATTTTTTAATCCATGTTACCGAACAAAGTTTATCTGTACGAAACTTAATATTGTTCAGATATCTATACGATATTAATATAATATTATCGGTGAATCGCGGGTTAGAGATTGACAATTATTTTCTAAAATAATACCTACATTATACATTTATAATATCTATACTAAACAATATTGAAATTATTTATTATTTAAAATATTATTATCTGAAGTTTTTAAATAAATTGTAATCGTAATTTTCTGACAATCTATGTGCATATATTAAATAAGCAAAAAATTACGAATCAATTCTTTATTACCGACATAATAAGCAGAAAAAAAAGGTTCTAAAGTTTTCTGACAAACTGACTTTGCCGAATAATTGCCGACTGACTTAGTTTTTATCAAATAATATTCTGAGTGAGGGGTCTTCACGACCCCCTAAACCCTCTTTCTCTTTAGCGCTGGGTCTATGGCCCTCGATATTTTATATGACCCGTGAGTATTTATAAGTGAACATTTTAATTACACTCTTTGGCCATCTCTTTTCTATTTTTTCTTTATGCAAGCATATATAGGTAGTGTTACTGACACGTAATTTAGTACCTATCGGGAAAGTGGCAATAATTTTAGATGGGAAAATATCAGAGGCTTCATTTCAGCTTTTGGTAGTGTACGATACGTAGATATTTATTGGTATATTTTAGATTGCAAATATACTTTTATATAATTAACGAAGAAAGTTCGTTTATTATTGATGGGGTGATATTTCGTCGATGATGGGGAAAAACTATACCTATTTTCACGTGTTCAGTACGTAGATATATATTCGTATATTTTAGATTGTAAATATACGTTTATATAACGTCAAGAGTATACGTTTATTATGGGTTAGGTGAAATTTCGTGTACGATATATAGGATAAGAATATACGTACACGCTATATAATATAGGACTGCGCCTGGTGGATAAGTTTGACCACCACCGGGATACATGCATATACACACGATTAAAATGTTCCATATTAACACTGAATTTATACCTATTATACGCTAAACCTTTTCCAAGTGTACACTGACACTATACCTATAATATACGAAATATATTCGTAATCTAAACTAATTATTCACGAAATATATTCATGATCTAAACTAATTGGTTAGAATACACGTGTACCTATGTACGTAATTTATACGTAACACTTATACGTGTTTTAGATGAAGAATACACGTAATAGTTTATGGATATTACACGAATAATAAACTTTAAATAATAAGTATCTTTTGGCCTAAAATATCCTTAAACTATACTAAAAATTAACCAACTATCTACGTGTATTTTGATTATAAAATATAAATCTGATTTTAGAATATATTTGCTCCGAGTTAGAGATTTAACAGTTAAAAAACTCAGAAAATATAGATACAAAATTAAATTGAAAATATTTGTAATGTTTTGAGATTTATATATTCTGAATTGAAATGATCGTTGCTTTATGGATTGAAAACTTCTGATACAATTTATACTTCACATATATCATCAGAAAATCTGTTATTCATTTCTATAGTAAATATAATATACAAAAATAAAATAATTAACAATTGCTATTTCCAATTATACATATTAAAATAAATGACAAATTACAATTCTCAATTACGTATCAATTACTAAGTAAAATAATTCAATCTTTATAATGATTTCATCCGAAATATAATTTTTATTATCTAATATACTAAAGGAATAATAATCATCTAGTGATTTATTAAATCATTGTTTCCTTTGTGGTATTGATTTATTGTTAACTTAACTACTATTCCGTTTTTCATAGCTTTGGCTTTGGCACTTGCTTCAATATTTTCCCAAACAGTGTCACAGCGAATATTGAATAAATAATTTTTTGTTGTATGAATTAAATATTGAGCTACTAGAAGAAGTAAAGTAACATTTTGTAGTTCACAAGATGCACAATTTATAATTCTCAAACTTAATTCCATTGTAAAAATAATTAAAATACTATTTATTGGTGAATTTTCTTATAACAGACTAGTTGACAATATTTGAGAATTCATCACATCTCATATTTCAGAATATTGAAGATTGATTTTTTTTCAAATACCTGTTCTTAGTACAGTGTACTAGTATGACCAACCAACGAGTGTCTACTGAGCATTCCAATTTTAACTATTTTAAATATTATTTCTAAAATAACTTTCAACTTTTTTTTTCTACTTGAACATACAGTTTGTATCTTGTTCATTCATCAATAACTTATAAAGACTTTGAACAATATCGAAAAAATCGGTTACAATATAAAGAGTATGAATAAAACAGAGATTTAAACGATACGTATAATAATGCGTATATAAAGAATGATATATGACTGATTGAATTATCTTTTGGACATCACTCGTTACATTGGCCCCATCATGTATACCAGTATATATCTATATATATATCAACATATTTTCTGAAATAATTTAAATACCTCTCGAAACAAACCTTCAGCGTCAGATTTCTGCATATGATAACATCCTATTACTTTTCCTTGAATATTATAATCTCTATCAATAAAACGTAGAACAAAACTAAGTTGCCCTTTTTTTTAAATATTTGGTTTCATCCACTAATATTGTAAATAAACCAATAGATGATATTTTACTAAGAATTTGTTTTCTAATACAAGTAGTTATAATGTGAATGAGATTGTTTTGGTACTCAGGTGATGTATAGTATCCATAACTCGATTTTAGTTTGACATCCGCAAACATTTCTACTAGTTGAATAAAATTGCCTTTATTGTTAGAGTTTTTGGTTGCATTAAGTACCCAAAAAGCTAATCCCTGTTTATCAAGAAAAAGTGGAGTTTTAAGTAAAAAATTAACTTGATTACGGTTGTTAATTATGTTTTGTACTCTATAGCTGAATTCAGGGTATCGGCAATTGATTTTTGTTGATTACTTTGGATTAAAATATAGCCATGTAATATACATTATATGTAATTTAATAATATAATGATTGTTGAACTTTTTTCTAGGTTTTTTTCAACATTTTAATCCATAATCTATATAATAAGCAGTGTTGCCTTTAAGGGGATTGAAAGTGGCGATTGTCTGTCTCTCTGTATCACACACATAATATAGCAATTCAGACTACTTTTATTTCCAATATACCGATGGATCTAATGATGCGATAAAGAATGTAAAAATGTATCTGAATTTCTCGTAATGTCTACTTTAGATTGATTTTCCTACATTTTTGCATTTTTCTTCCTATATTCGCTAACAATCAAGTTAATATATTCGGACATTTAAAAACTGACATTTAAAATTTTTGTGAAAATCAAAGAAAAAAAATTCAAAAAGCGGGAATGTCGTCCTAAAGTACATTTCACGACGAACTCAGATCAGTTTTCACAATTTTTATCGCATTACAAGGACAATTAGTATGTTGGACATAGAATTTAGTGTCTTTTCAAATACAGTAGTCGTATTTATTGACATGTGCCTGTGTGTGCGAGTCAACACACCACCATTATTATGCCGAACATATTTACATACACAAAGAACCAAATACTACTCACACAAACAAACTGTGTAACGTAAATAATTCAAATAATTTCATATACACAACAACTTAATAAATAATAAATGACCACTTCCAATATCCTTAACGTCTCCTGGTAAAATAATGTTGACTGGATAATTTCGGTAAGGAAAGCAGTAAACTGAATCCTTAATAACGGAATACCCAATTCAATTGTACAAATTATACTTCGGTGAAGAAAAAACCATCTTATTTGTTGACGGAAATGTAGCGAGGTCTGGTTTAGTGGGATGTTTATATTTAATTAATTTTTATAAGGATATACTTACAAACCTAATCTATAGTTCTCTTTATGTATAAACATACATTGTACAAGTAACTAGTTGATAAAATCTATACTTATGGTTTTATAGGTATTTAGTTATTGTTCTGGAAATAAATAAAGAAATAATTACATATAATGTATAATAATGAGATTTAATTAAATAAATGTTTGATTAATTATTTATTTTAAATTTAAAAAATCCTGAATGAATTGGCGATTTGGTATATTTATATTATTTCGTAGATAATAAATCAAGTAAAGTAACAATAAGTATAAGTAAATAAGGTAGTAATATTCTGAATTTCATTTAGGAAAATCCTTCTAATTGATTTGTTAGTATTTGTAATTGTAAATAATTCAATTTTAATTAGAATGCACTGTATACATACATCAAGTGTATATCGAAATAAGTATAAAAAACCAATAGAATCTGATATTAAAATATTATTTGGGTTATGACATAATATTTAATTGTAAGTATACATAAATATTCATTTATTTATAACCAAAGTTACCACAGTATTCACAAATGCAATATAAATAATAATATTAACTCATAGAATGTTGAAATGTTGTAATTTCTATAAATAATATTTAATAATGAACAATAGTTTTAGAACCTAGATGGTATTTAAATATTAGATCATTATAAGTTAAGACTAAACAAATGTACCTAATTACCCTTTTTTGGAAATTTGCATTAGATCGAGCTAAATCAAAAGGATTATTTTACATATTTGACCCGTACACTTTTTCCTTTATATATGTTTTGTTCGTGTTTACGGCAATAGTTATCGTCAAAACAATTACCACACGTCAAACACCCTAGCATAATACCTATTCTTTTTTTTTCATATATTACACATTGTGAATGAAAAGGAAATAAAAAAAAATTTTGAAAATGGTCACTACAACGACCATAGAAAAGTAAGTAAATAACCACAATAGTTTTTGATAAAAATTATTTGGTCAAAACTCATGACTTACAATGAAGTCGGTATTCGCAATAAGCTTTTCCTTTCACCAGTCAATATATTTGTGACGTCAGCTTTTCGGTCTTATACATATTAACCATAGACTTAACATGAAAATAATAGGTCTATGATATTATATTATACTGTTAATGAAATGATCCGGCAAAATGCTACATCACAAAACGGTTGTCGAGTGTATATTTTGTCATGGTAATAGGCTATGCAGCCAGTGTCCTTTCATTTTAAAGTTTGAATAAACACGGTTTTAAAACTGTTCAAACAACTAGATAATCTACTAAGTCATATATATGTACTTAAACGATATTTTTCTCGTCATATTTTTAAATTTGATTCTATAGATTATAATCAACAAATTATTGTTTAATAACCATTACTTACAAAAACTTCAATTTTTTTTTTAAATTCTATAATTTTAACATTACTGTTATTGTCCAATACAGATTCGTTAAATTGCCGACATACAGTAATTTTTTTTTTAGATAAGGCAAGTGCCCTATGCTTTCCCCCTTCCAAATTACAGCCCTGGAAAACATTATAAATATTAATATTAATTACACGTATTACCTACATAAATAAGTATGTTTCATCTATGTGTAGATTGTCCGTAGTGAAAGTCGATTGGTTTATCCGTTATCAATTATTATATTTTTAGAATTGATCATATAATATATTGTGTTGTTTGAACATGGTACAGGAAAGGGTACATGCTCTAAACGTTTCGGGTTAAAATTATTGACAAAGAATCAAAATGAAAATCTTCGCGATTGATTACATGCATTTTCTTATTTAAAAAAATTCAAAATATCTAAACACTTTTCTCCGAGTACCTATATAAAAATATCTTAAAAGACTTTTTCACGCCACCGATACTTTATCATATATTCTATAATATTATGCTTTCACCTTTTCGGTCATCCATGTATCGACGGGCTATCGATACAATTCTACGATAAAAACATAAGCAAATTTCACGTAAATGTGCAGCGATAAAAATAATGATGGAGGATGTAATTATATAATTGCGTTTAATCTGCACGATTAAACGTGTGAACTTTATGTATGAACTGCACGTTCATACATAGTATAAAACGTGTCGACCGTTCAATTAATCATCAAATGGTGTTCGGTGACTGTCAATCCGGTGAACGATATTACGGCAGATAATAAACAATATTAATATATATATATATTATCGAAATTAATTGGTTATTTTCGTATATAATAAATTATTACATGAGACTTGGAAAGAGGGTATTTTATTTTTTGTTAAAAATACACATTCGAATAATGGCTAAAAATATGACTAGAATAACAAGTACTTTTACATGTATATATATATATATATATACATTATAAAAGGTCAAGACATAAATTGATCAGGATTCAAACATTTACCTATGGAAAGATATTTTAAGGAAAGTATATACAAAGTATACAAACTAAAGTCATAAAGTCAATAATGAATATATACTTACGTATAAATGTATATAAAACTCAGGAACCAACTAATTCAGAATTTTTAATAAATATTAATAATTTTTTAATAAAATATTTGTAAAAAATTAATGTCATATATAAGTTAATAAATAGTTAATTCAAAAAAAAAAAATGCGCCATGTACAATAAGATTTCCAATATCGCCTAGTTCTGTTCTAATATATCATTTGGAAAAAAAAAATATTTATATATCTTTATTTTTTCTTTAAATATAATGATAATTCTTCAAAAATCGTGTTCCCAAAATTGTATTTTCCTAAAAGCAATGATGTTTCATAATATTGATAATTTATAATATAGAAAAATATTTATAAGATACTTGTTTCTGTTTTTGACTTTTCTTGTAGCTCCGTTTTATGGTAACTCCATTATAAATAATAATGAAATTAATTTGTTTAGATTAAAATTTTAACCCAAAAAAAAAAAATAATAATAAAAAATAATGTCCTACCCTTTTTCTGTGTAAGGACTCTCCACTCCAATTATTAAACATAATCCTTATTATGAATATTCTTTGGAATAAATTAAAATTTAAAAATAATGGATATTTATACTTTCATTTAAATCTATTTTAAGTAAATAAATTATTAATATACTGTTAGGTAAGTATATACGTTTATGAGGCAGTTAAAGATAAAACTATTTTTCTAATTTAAACTATAGTAGATAATAAAATAAGTATATTATAATAATATAAACAAATTATTAAAATAATAAAATAAAGTAAAAATAATAATAATAATATATATATATATATATAATGCATAAACATTAATTGAGTAATCAAAAAAGTATTATAATATAATTTAGTAAAATATTGGAATAACTCAAATTAGAGTATATATAGTATTCCAAACTTTTTTCATTTTTTATTATTTTATTGAAATAGAATCTAAAATACAAAGTACTATACTATTATCATTATACATTCTGTATTCATATAATCCATAACATTTTTGTATTTTCAACTAGCTCAACAAGTTATCGAAAATCAAACCGGGTTATCCGTCCCGATATATTATCAGACAATGTGCCTAATGATATAGTATAAAATTATAATAAACAGTATACATATATAACATTTTAACTCACAAAAAATGTATTCCAAAATTATTTGAAAATACATACAAAGATAATATATATATAATATATGTATTCGGAATACAAAATAAAATTATTCATTACATGACCGATAGTAACAACCAACAATAATATTTTTTTTTTTATAAATATATTATTTTATATTATAGAAATAAAATGTGAAAATGTAGAACAAACAAAAGACAAATAATTCTGTAAAGTAGTAGTAATGCACGTTAAAGTTTTACTAAATAATTACCTGACAATTCACGGCTTTAAATATATTGATATATAAATAATAAAAAGTATCACTTCCCTAAATAGTAGGCAACTATTTTATTTTTCCTGATGAAATTCGTTATCAAATGGTGTCACAAGCACCGATTGGATCAATGATTTTGGTCGGAAAGTCGTCCACTGAAAAATACATCGCGTCAAAACACTTAAAACTAATAAGTTCATAGCTCAGTTCAGAATCAAAAATAAATCAATAAATTATGACTAATAATAAAAACACTGGCATTTGTGTGTTTATTTTTAATTACAATTTTTTTTTAATTTTTAATTTAAATGTTATAAATATAGTTATTATAAATTCAATTCATATTATTTTTGTAAATTTTAATTAATAATAGTTTTATAAGAAATTCAAAACATACGTCAAATAAAACATTTACAAGCAATTTTAATTCGTAGAGCGATGAATTACAATTAGTAAAAAATTATCATTACATTTTTAATCGTAACCGCTTGAACCGATTAGTTTTTTTCATTATATTTAGGATTTTATTTTATATTTAAAAAGTAATTATTCCTCTCAACAGCTTTAACTGATCTGGACGCTAAATATGTTTTTTTAAATTTTCTTTTTTTTTCTTAAATATTTTTTTTTTAATTTCAAGGAATGAATAATAATATACCCTCTCATCGTTTCAACCATTGGCTGTAAGTCAGTTTCTCGTCTTCCCAAAAATCGTTCCATATGAAAAAAACAATTGAACGATTTTCGTCCCTATTCGTCGACGACAGTCAAATGGGGTAATTTTTTCCACCACGAATTTTTGTACTTTTGTAACCGAGTTCTCGAGATAATCAACGTAGGCCATAAAACCCTTCAAAATAGTCTGCGGTATTGGAGTTTTGTGCGCTGGACCGGTACTGATATTGTGATAAGTTCGTAAATTCAATTTTATCGATATTAAATACGTAATAAAAATATACTCCGAGGGTAGGACGTATAATAATGTACCTAAACTTATAGTAAAATATAAAAGTATACTGCACTTAAACCGTATATAATTCGTAAACAGGTATATAATACAGCGACGGTGTATATTCTGTCGGTTAACGTACTATATAAAAAAAAGGATCATTATATGGGTTTATTTTCAAAACAAAACAAAAAAAATGTGAAAGAAAATAGTAATTTTTAAATAAAAAGACCCTAATGACTTATCCCGTTCTCCGCAAACAGTTTGAGCATTAAAGACACGGATCTTTTATTTACCTATACTCTTTTATATGGATATAATAATTACTATTATTTTGTTTTGTCCAGGAAAAGCGTTCAAAAATTGTCTGCCGGACGGCACGTGGTACAGACATCCAGAGTCCGGAAAACCGTGGGCGAATTACACCAGTTGCGTAGACATTGACGACTACGACGTACGTACTATAATCTCTCCTAATGTCATCCAATAACGTATATCGTCTATGAATAATATTGTTCTAGCTGCTGTATATTTTTATTTTTATTTTTCTGTAAAAATTACTAGAACTCTGTAAATTTTTATTAAAATTTTTTTATAATCCAAGGTAGCCATTTTATAAAAACCATTAAAAAAAAAATAAAACTATTTGTTGTTTTAAAATAATAATTAGGTTACATCTTTAATTTGTAAGCAATTCTTAAAGTTTGTTAAAATTCAAATGTATTTCTTACTAATCGTCGTTACAGAGATGTAAAAAATTTCAATAATCTAAAAACTCATAATATGATTCAATTGACAAAAATAATATTGACACTAAGGATGATATTTGTTCACGGAAAAAAATTATTTATGTTATTTAATACCTAGCGGCAATTTATCATTAATGAAAATAATTGCAATTTCTGTAAACCGTAAATATTCAACGTCTCAATATTAATAAATATTTCTAACACCGATTTTTTATTTTTTTTTTTTAAATTAAATTTATAAAATAGTTGTTTTAGATTAAATAGCTGTATTAGCTGTGTTAGTTGTAAAAAATAAAATAATAAGAATTATAGCTCAGGGTTCTAGTAATATTATTACGAAAAAAAAAAAAAAAACAACTTAAAAATATTAAACACAACAAAAGCTTTTGCGTTTGTCAGATCTTCATGAGATAATTTTTAAGTTGAGTATTTCCTTTAATTTAAATTTATAGTTCAGAGAACTGGTAAACTCACTGTACATCGTCGGGTATTCGATATCTCTGGCTGCTCTGCTCACGTCCTTGCTGATTTTTTTCACGTTCAAGTAAGTGTATATAAAAAATATTTTAACCTTATATCCTTCCGTCTACTCGGTAACGATGGTGTGTGGTCGTTCTCCATTTCACTCGAGAAATCAACAAGATTAAGAAGTACTTAAAATGCAAAAAAACTCTTTAAAGTTCCATCATTCACATCTACCACGTGCATATAATTATATATATGTATATATATATATATATATATATATATATATACACATATATAGTCGTTGAATATTTTTCACCGGTCATAACGACCAGTGGAAAGGTTTCCGACCGATTATTCACCGTATATAGAATACTGATCTGTATTCCGTGGTCAATTTTACACACTCAAAATATATGAAAAACGTGATCAGAAAACCTAAACTCAAAAGATCCGAGTAATAATATATCGAGGACATCGAGGATTCTATGGATGAACCAAAGTTTGTTTGATCAACATCGACCGAAAATGATCGATCAAGTATATTTTAATGTAGGTCCCTATTTATTTCGATTACATTATACTTTTGTATTTGGAAAAATTTAATCGGAAAAGTAGAAATAATATTTATATATATATACATACAGCTAGTCGTATTCACTCATGTGCAGGGTTAGTCTAAAATTCTATATTACCCTCGACGACAAAACTTTTACTCATTAATATTTAAATGTAAATACAATATCTGTAGTATATATTATATATATATATATATATATAGGTAGGAAAATAATATTATAGAAAATTTCGCTCAAAATCGTTTATCGAATGTAATGATTTATGTTTGCTATTAAATCTAAAATAATGATAACACACTGTGCTGTCCGAGAACCGAAGGAACTATATTGGCAAAATTCCACCATCTGAATCTGAGGATCAAGTATTTAGAATAAATTAAAATGGCGGTCGGAAGAATTTGAAATCTGTTCAAATAACGATCGCTATGTAGGAGTAACGTTTGTACTATAAGTATTGATAATGATTTTAACCTCGTCGTCGTGACCGTTAATTATTAATTAAATATATTGTATCAAATCGGTAAAACCGTAGAACTTCTATTATTTCTCCTAAGAAATTGTTTTTTTTTTCTTATTAATTTAAAAATTGATCATTTGTTTTTTTTTTTTTGTTCTAATAACTATGGTTTTATTTGAAACAGTAAAATAGTTTTTATATTAAATACCTACTTTAAATAAACACGAAATCATATGGTATGTATTGAAACTTTTAAAAGTAATAAATAATAATACTTTTTTTTTATATATTATAAACGCCGCGACATCGGTGTATATTAATATTAGTTATTACAATATTTGGTGACAATATTATAACCAATATTTGGGAAAACAGATTAACGACACATTCTCTGGTGGATAAAATTCTAGTTATTCTAATCGGATAATATATTATTATTTTCTTGTGCTGGTTATGCATTTGCGAAGTTGCGATCTAACGTAATTTTATTATTAATATACGATTTACTCTTTTTATTATATACTATGGCACAACAAATAAAAATAAGTAATAAAAACAAACAATAAATACTTTTTGTGTATTTAAAATAATTTTTAAATACAATCAAGGAGTATTTAAAAAATATTTTAAACAGAACTTTTGTTTGTATTTTTGCAAAAATTTAAATACTTTAATTAAATAAAATTACTTTTGAATTGAAATGAAAATTGAACAATAACAAAAATGAGCAAAATGACTGAGTGGCATACATTTTGAAGTAACTATATAAATATCAAATTTCATTAAAATTAGTTAGGTTTTATTTAAAAATTGATTGAAAGAAAATACCTACAAAGAAATGTGTCTTAAATGATATTAATGATATTATTATAATAGCTCTGTTATATTTTATTGCATAAACTTAATTTTATTGTAATTTTAATATATAATTACTTAAACATATTAAAAAACAATTTTTCTTGCTTGATGGGGCAGGACTTTGATATTTTATTTTACTTTAAATTAAAGAATATATCTATTATTACTATAAACAATAGGTACTTATTATTCAAGTGGGTATTTGTCATTTGTGTTAATCAGACTTTATAGGTAGGGATATAACTTAATATATAGGTACGATAGTAATTTGTACAGTATTTATATTTGTATTTCGATACTTTTTTCAAATGTATTTTAAAATACGAATTTGAATACTTTTTAGCAAGTATATTATAATACATTTTAAAAGTATTTTTTACAATACTGTCAATAAATATCTAACTATTATATTGTAAAAAGTATTTATTTTATAATATATATAGTACAATTTTGTATAATTATTATTAAAAACAAACTTAAGTTAATTACCTTAATACATTTTCCACATAATACAATTTTGTTTTGAGTTAAGTATTTGCTCACTTTCAATGGCATTTCTTGAACTTGTATTGTATTTAGCATATTCAAATATGTTATTTAAAGGTAGTGCCATTGTAAATTAAAGATAATCATATTATTATGTACAATAATGTATTAATGAAAATATTAATAAAATAAATACATATGCATGAAATAAAAATATTCTGTGCATATAATAGTATTAACGACTACCACTTGGTAATATAAAAAAATAATGATAAATTGATAACCCGAATAGAAAGGCCATTTTGTGAATACTACAGGGCTCTGGTGGTAATCTGTTTTTCCAATACAGTTGCTTTCTGATATTTTCTATTACATAACAAAGGACATCAAAATGTTGCAAAACTAATAAATAATTTAATTTTAATACTATCTATATAATAATGAAATATCAAATTACAGATAGGCATAAAAAATTAATCATTATTAACCATTATTATTATCAAAATTTTATTCGAATCTATTAATAAAATTAATGAAAATCACATAGATGGTGTGCATGTATGTGTACCTTGCACATATACGATAGTACGTAATAACGTATTAATAGATACGTACATAACGATAGTTATTTAAAATAACTACTGGTTTTAAAAGGCGTTATTAATTATTACTATGATGTCGAAAGTAACGATGTGATTAATCGTTATATTTCACAAAGGATGATTGTCAATACAGTAGACGCCGCTTATAAGACTCACGGATATAAGGTTCAGTCGCTTATTAGACTCAAAATCGTCTGGAACGGTCCGGAAGTATCCAAATACATTAAAAAAAAATCGGTTATAAGACTCAAATT
>JAIPRL010002984.1:29370-52023 GCA_025469235.1 Pemphigus obesinymphae | reverse complement strand
ATATAATTAATATTAAGAGTTATGTATACTACACCGAAGCTACGCTCAGAATCGTTTTATTGAATGCAATACATCCACCAAGAGTATCCTGCCCAGTAGCGAAGTGCATCCACCCATACTGACACCCAACGAGCGAAGTGCTTCCACCCCCTACTGAACGGCTTTTTAAATTATTTTTTTGGAAGATCATCAGCACTTGGAAAATGGCAGTGCCACAATGGACATCGCATGCAGCCTCTGCTATCACCATAGTCACACTTAGGTATATAGGTGTAGCATTGATTTTGCCAATTGACAAAGAGTTTTCGCCATTTTCTTTTAGGCTTTAGTCATTCAATGAAGATTATTTATTACCAATATGATTTAATAAGATCAACCATTCAAAATTTCATATCATATTTTTTTTATTTGAAATCTATTATACGATAAAACAAAAAACATTAATTTACATAATTTCATTATTTTTCGAAAGAAAACTGAATTTTTTAAAAAATGTTTATTAAAAATTTAAAAGGACTGCGTTCCTTGTCTTCTTTCATAAATAAATAAAGGAGTACTCTGATATAAACATAAAAAAATAAAGAGTTTAGCACCCCCCTTGCGTCTCTTCTCCCTAATTCAATCACTGTGTATATAATGTATAGGTTTTAGAAATTTGTTTGCATATATTTTAATTCTATATTTTTTTATAATTTAAACATTTTTAGTCCTATTCTTTGTTTGTTATACTATTAATTTTCGATTTTAAATTGGTAACCTTTATGATTTAAATTATAAACTCTGAAATAATATAAAATTATAAGAATTTTCACACTTCGATTTTTTAAATCCGATAAATATTTTTAAAATAGGTAATAACTAATAAGCATTATTTACATTTAAGATGCGATGAAATGGAGATGTAGGTACGTCATTTTTAACATCTAAAGTGCTTTTAATATCTTTCCATGCACTTCGCTCATTACTCGGGAAATATTTATTAGAATTAAAAAATCAAAACTTCAAAATTCTCATAAAAACATATTCCTTAATAATTTATATCATTTTTCAATTGAAAATCGAAAGTTTAAATTATTTTAACAAACAGGGAAGGGGATAAAAATGTTTATATTATGAAAACTCTAGAATTAAAATGTACAAATAACTCTCTGAAAAAAATTTCCCAAAAATGACTTATATTTCTGCTCATGATAAAAAAAAAAAAAAATTACTCTGTGTACCTATAGGTAATTTGGACAATTTCATAAATTATAGTAGAGGTAGGTATAATAGCTAGGTAAGTAGTTATAGTGAAATACCTACATATAGGTACATACATATAGTAAATACCTTACTATATACGTACAATAAAACCTCATTAATCCGGACCTTATTAGTCCGGATTTCGCTTAATTCGGTCCAGCCGTTTAATAATACGTGAACTACGCAGTTTGTGCCGCAGACTAAGATAAACATGAAAACGAGTTACAGGAATTTCCCCAGAAATGCATGTTATCGCGATTATTTATAAATTCAGTGCTCGAATTGTGAGGGGAGGGGGTGCGCTGGGTGACGGAGCTCCACTAAAAAAGCCTGATAGCACCCATTCTTCTATTTTTCCAATTCGACAACTGTTTATAATTAATATCAATTGTCATTCACTTTACCCAATTGTTAATCATATTCGAGATTCACAGCAATAGCATTGTATATGTGCATATACTATGTATTTAGCGCCAGTCGGTCGCCTGATATGCTTCGGAGTGCTTCGTGTTTCGTATAAATACCTATTATCATTAATTTATATTTTTTTTATAAAAAAGTAGGTTTTCTTTAAAAAGAACAAAAAAATGTTTTAAACATAACAACCTTGCTGTGATATCGTTAAGCAACATATTCTTAAATCTATAATACACGTTTTTTGGTAATTTTGTTTAATCCAGATTTTCATTAATTCGGACGACCTAGAACCCCAATTAGTTCGGATCAGAGGTGCATTAAAGCTCAATGTATAGGGAGGCAAATATAATTTGCTGTTTCTTTAAAAACATAAAAGGGCAAAAAAGATCTTTCGCATAGGAAATCCCGCACCCCTAGCACACTTTCCTTGCCAGGGGCGTACACAGAGGAGGACTAAAAGGCTGAAGTCCCCCCCCCCATTCACAGTATAATTATATTTTTTTCATGTTTCATCAATGTTAATATATATTATATATATACAATGACGTATTTTCAACTTTTTTTCTACGGGGGGGGGGGGGTCAAATATATTGAAAACAAATCATTAATATAATGATATTTACATGAACAAATTATATTTTACTATCTTTAGGGACAAAATCGATTAGTTTACAGACAAAGGACTGTTAGTATTGGGAAGGTGGGGGGGGGGTTTCAGGGTCCGTGTACTATTTTGGTAAAAATAAATAATACTTATTAAAAATATTTGATTTGAATTTTTAACTTTTCAAAAAGTTTAGCCTTAAATGTACCTACTTAATTTTGATATTTTTAGAATATTTTGCATCACATGGAAAAATGTTATCATTAAGCATCGATATCAATAAAAACGAGTGACAAAATAATTTAATTTTTAAATTTATACTCGTATTAAAAAATATAAAAAAAATCACGTACTACTTATGTAATCATTTTAAAGTGTTTAGAACCAGAATTTTCGGATTTATGTGGAAGTAATCATTATTTTAACCCATATTTTTCGATGGTTTTTTCTGATGCGTTTTTAAAAAATTTACAAATTAATTCTTCAAAGTACCATGGTGACAAAATTTCATGCCAAAAAATGGGTACGCATTAAAAAATTAGATCATGACGTCAAGTCTTTTGGTCGTTAAATTGCTCAAAGAAAAATATAAAACCAATTAATATCATAGTAAAACGAGAAAATATTTTGCACCACTCAGAATTTAAAATTTATAAATTTAGTTATTATATTCGTTTTAGGGCATTATTATTAATTTTTTAGGTCATCAAACTCTATTTCCAGTTATTATTGTTTTAAACAAGTTCTATCTACAAAAATGAATTTTCAGTAATTAGGTTTTCAAAATCAATATTTTTTGGTTCTTTTCCAATACCCTTGGACCCCTTCTCCTTAAATATGCCACTATATATATACATTATAATTTATATTTTTAACAGGATTCTATATTAAAACACTGAAAAAATACCTATTTTATTCTTTCATGCCTAATCTTGAGTCTGCTAATTACTTCTTTATTTTCAAGCCCCCTCCCCATTGAAAAATCCTGCGTACGCCACTGGTGAAATTAAATTACTTTTTACAAGTATAATTTATTACGTTTTCCGTGATAGACGATGTTAATAAAAATTTATCATTTATACAACGAAAGTATTATTATAGTTAGAACCCAAGGTATCTATTTAATTTCTAAAAATAAAAATTTGAATTTAACACGAGATTATTAATGACCAAAAAACCAAAAAAAAAAAACATGCCAACGGCACGTAGTGTTCCCAAGCGGTCACCCATCCAAGTACTAACTACGCCCGACGTTGCTTAACTTCAGTGATCGGACGAGAACTGGTGTATTCAACGTGGTATGGTCGTTGGCGAAAACATCTGTGTTTTTAAATATATTTAAAAATATATATAGCTAAATATATACCTATAATATGTATAAATCCTATATGTTACCTATTATGGATCATACATGTATGTATAATGTATAGCTGAAATATAATATGTATCTATATAATTTATAATTTGTAAAAACGTAATATGAGTCATTACCAATTTTTTTAAGGGCCGGCCGCCTACCCTTTTCAGACCGATGAAAATCCTAGAACTCGGTGAGTACCTGACCTATGCTCATATACGTATTGTGGCAAGAGAGAATTCTAAATACCCCCCACCCCCCAAACTATCCATAGCTGATAAGCACTAAGAAACAAGCTAGCTCTGCCTCAAAAATCAAAATATTCCATTATAGTGTACAGTACCTACCTACTTAAGTATTTTTTTTATACCAACTAATATAGGTAAATTAAAAATGTTAAATTAATAAGCAATAAGCATAGCTAATCATAATGAATATAAATAAATATACAAAGAACTATCATATTTGAACTATAATAATTTCTTAAAATTAACTAAATCTGACTACTAAAATCTTACTACCTACGCCATTTTTTTTTTTCATCTACTAAGTTGGAAATACTTCAATAAATACTATAACACTGCGCTTTTTTTATTTTAATTAATAAATTACCTTATAAATAATATTCGTTTTATTCTTTTAAAAATAATATAATTGTCTACGAGCTATTGTCTTGTTAAGCTTATCCATTGTCTTGTATGCTAGGTATCAGTTTGTTAAATATATGTATCATTATTTTTATGATTTTCAGAGTCTTTCTTGGCTCTGCTGAAAATAGAAATTAATTACCTTGATGTCAATAAAATTAATAATTTTTGCAATGATAAAAAAGGTAGCAGTAGGTACTAATATATATTATCTATAATATATTTCGGCCATATTCATATTTCTCCAAAAAAAGGTCTATTCCATTCTCCTCCATTGATTATATACCTATACGCTTCTCGATTGTCCATTTTCCTCCAAAAGTTTTGGAAACACTATGATAGGTAGGTATTTATAATTAATTTATTAGGCATTTATTTATATTATATATCTAATTATTATTGATCTAATGAAAAAGAAGAAATAAAGACCAAAAATAAATAAAAACATAGGTACCTACCAATTATTATTCATTATTGTCATATTTTTATATTTTTTCCAAATAATTCGTCATAAATCTACCTATCATAATATACCTACTCACTTGAAAATTTAATTTTGATAAATAATAAATATACTAAATTTCTAAAATAATATTAAAACAAATTTTATTTTATTTTATTTTAATTGTCATAATTTTTATATATATTAGGTATACCTATATATATATATATATTGATTTTGTAACAGTTCAATGTAAAAACCAAGTATAGTAGTGTATATTAACTATTATTTTATTTTTATATAAAATAAATAATTTTTTTGGAGAAAAATGGACAAGAGAGGAAAATTATATTTTATTTGTTCAGGAAAAGGAATATATTTTAAAATATATTTTTATTTTTTGAGGAAAATGATCAGTGGAGAAAAATGGTCCCGCCCAATATTTCAATAACCACATTTGTGTTGAAAATAATAATAAATTCCTTTCGCAAGTTTCCCAACGGCTCGGTAACAAACGATGTGCGGTATCTATTATTTAATTCAAAATTTTAAATATTAAATTACATTTAGAGAAAAATTCTCAAGAATAGGACTATAAACAGGATGGGTTTAACACTTTGGTAGTGTCAATTATCTTTTTACGTCAAAAATACCATCGTTGGGTGGGGGAGCAGAAGAGTAATTTAACGTTTATTGTTGCTATTTTCAATTTTATATACTCTTCCCACTACTCGGCCGTATTTAGATTTTATTTTCGGAAGGGGTCCAAAGTGTATTTTATAATTTTAGAAGGTACACATATTATTAAATTTGTTTTGTCCGTCATATAGCGAATTATCGGATTTATGGATTTTGTAAACGGATTTGAATTTATAAACAAATTAATTTAAGTACCTATTACCTACCTACCTAATCGAATTTTTTAAAATGTTTATATCTAATATTTTAATATTTGCTGGACTAATATTTAGTGATTTTCAATTTAATAAAAAATATTGTAAGCTCGGGCGAACGCAAGGTGGGGGGGGGTAGGGGTTGAAACCCCCTCTGAAATTCAAGAAAAATAAACAACCTGGCTTGAAAAATTTTCTACGGGATAAAAAACTAATCCAAAACCAAGTATAGGGTTAATACGAATTGAGATAGTATGTTGTATAAATATATAAATATAATTTACTTAATAAATTATATATAAATATGTAAAATATCAGTTAGGTACATTGTTGTCTATATACATTTTTAATTTTCAATTAAGGTTTTTTTGGTAGGTAGGTATTAATTATATTATTATAAAATTATGGAATAGCAAAAATTCATTTTAAAATTACTCAGAAGTCAAATCCATAAAATAGTAGTAAAAAATAACATATATATATATCTATATATATGTAACAATTATAATTAAATTTTTGTCCCTTACATAATAATATAATATTCTAACTTCACCTATATATTATCATATTAAATAGATCGTGTTATTTAATTTATAATAAATAATATGACTACTTAGAAGGATGCATACATAATTCAATACATTCTACCTAATTTATAATAATGAGAACTTACATGAATTTCTGTACCTAAGTATAACATTCAAATATACATATACCTATTATATATAGCCATGTAGATATGTAGTATAAAAGTAAGTACATTTTAAAATTTTGAAAATTATTTTTCAGTCTTTAGCAATTTTGAAAATTATTTATCATAACATCTATGTCCTATATAATAAATAGTACCTATATAGTTTGATTCTATATGATTCATTTATACAAATATAAAATTACAATATTTTTAGAAAACATTCCTCGAAATTTTTTCCTGCGTTCGTCCTTGATTTTAAGGAATAAATATTAAAAAAGTAAAAATTCGATCAAAAATAGAGTTTTCCAATTTGCAGTTTTCAAAATATTTATGGACAACTCAATAAACGATGGACAAAAATAGGTTTCTTTTGTCTGTATAAAAGTCGTTACTGAGAACCGCCTTAAAAATTATATTTAACTATTATAGTTAGATATATATTATGCGTTTTTAAAATAAAATTATGATTACTAATTTTTGGCAAGTTCAAAAGTTCATAATTTAAAAAATAACAAAATTTAACTGTATTATCCTTGACAATAGGTACTTTTTTTTATAGCGGTATCAATGTTTATCCACATTCTGTCTATTATTTCACCTATATGATTGTTGTGACAAGTCACAATATACGTAGGTAGGTATAGGTACTCATATGTTTATAGGGTTGTGGTTCATTACTTGATCGTTTATAATTAAAAATATTGATATTGATGAAAAAAACAGTAGCTTACATACAAATGTATTAAATGTTGAACAATTTCGGAGGGGGTCAGACCCAATGGACCTCCCCTCAGATATGACTTGTGACTCCGTGTAAAAGTATAACTAAAAAATACTGTAACGTAAATTTACTTAACCTAACGTAGTTATATAACATATGGAACGTAAAGTTATCTGATATTTGCGCGGAATTACTATATATTCCTCGAATTATACATATAGGTAATGTGCCTGCCTCATAAAAAATTACTTTTATAAGTATGTATAGGTACCAGTATTGTATTTTCAACATTTTTCTGGGGGATGTCCAAAAAATATTGAAAATCAATAATTTATATAACCATTATATAAAATATAATATATATTTTACTATCTTTAGGGACAAAATCGCTTAGTTGACAAAGGACTGTTGATAAAGGGGGGGGGGTCCGTGGTCCATACACTATTATTATAAATATAATACCATTGATTATATATTGACTATCATTGATTAATGATAATACTTATTCAAACTATTTCATTTGAATTTTGAACTTTTCGAAATATTTAGCATAAATACAATTAATTTTAATATTTTTAGAATATTTATGTAAAATATTTTGCATTACTTGGGAAAAATGTGATCATTAAGCAAAAGCGAGTGACAAAATAACTTTTTTAACATTAAATATTTTTCTATTCATAAATTTTTTTTAAAAAAAATTGTACAATAAATTATGGTTTTAATTTTTAGATTATTTTAAGATATTTATTTGAAAACTAAGAATATTTTTGTTTAATATTTAGGCTTTAGTCATAAGTTTACACGACGAAAAGATTAACAGTCTTTGACATAAATACTATACATATAAAAACAGACTACAGGTCATGAAAGTTGTAAAATATAATATTAAAACATTAATTTGGTATACTTTTAAGTTTTAAACTTTAATTGATAATTTAGTTGATTATTCTTTAGTTTGGTATTAAATGATAGAAGTACCTAAGAACCACGGCTTAGTAATTATAATATAAAAAACTCCATTCACATATTTTGTAAGAATCAATTTAAGTGATATATAAATTAATTGGAAACTCGAATATTAATTTGTTTAAAGATTTTTAATACAAAAAAAATATATATAATATATTTTAATCATTATTAAAATCCTTTTTTTTATATACCTAGTATATACAATTTTAGTATATAGTTTATAGTTTTTATACAATATTTTTCGTCATTTTCGATATTTTTTTATAATACATTTTTCAAAAATCGACTTTCTGATGAAATTTTGTGTCAAAAACCAAGTAGGTACGCGTGAAAAAATTAGATTATGAAGTCTTTTGGTCGATAAATTGCCTACAGAAAAATATAAAACATCATCGTAAAAGCAAAAAATATTTTTTCACTGCTCTGAATTCAAAATTTAGCCATTAAATTCATTTTCAAGGTATTATAATAACTTTTTTCAGTCATCACACTCTATTTCCAATTATTATTGTTTAAAAATTCTGTCTACAAAAATTAACACTTTTTCGGAACAAGAATTTTCTGTTGCAACATTTATTTCAGTTGGTACAGTTTAGAAGTCATTACCTATTCGATTTCTCCTGTGGTTTTCTAAAGCGTAAAGAAAAATTACCCAATTCAATAACAAGGGGGGGATTTATTTCCCTCCCTTTTGTAAATAAAAACAATACCGAAATGAGGATCAATTGATATAAATCTATGTGTGTTTTTTAAATCGTAAAAATATTTTTAATAATAATATTAGCAACCAATCGGTCAAGAGATAATATAGGCACGTGGGTAAAATAATGTTCAAAGACTGTACATTTTTCTGTCGGGACCGATGTTATTACGATATGCCGTGTTCGAAACAAACCGTGTGGAACACTCGCACGAACGCAGTGAACGAGGGTCTTTTTGTTATTTGGCGGTAGATGCGGTTGACCACCACGGACGTTGTATGTTGTGTGTGCGCGCGCGCTCGAGAAAAATAGAGATCAACGTACGCGGCGGCGGTGGCGGCGGCGGAGGCAGCGACGGCATCGTTGACGGAGACGACAGCACCCGCGGGGTAGAGAGCGATCGAGAGTATGGAAAGGGCCGCTGGAGGGAACGCCGTCGACGCTGCGGCAGCGCCTATGGGAACGATGGCGGGACGACGGGGCGTCGTTATCATTGCGAGCGCGCCCGGGACGGGTGGCGGTACCCCGTTGCGTTGTTAACCGCCGTCTCTTCCATGAGAAAACGCGCTAGACCGTGATAAGAAATGGCTCCCGGAAAAACATTGCGATTTAGATAGAGAACGTAACGCGCACAGTACGCACGTTAACGGAGCGATGGTCGCACGCGGATTTTCCAGTACGCTTCGTCGATCGTGCTAGTTTTGTTGTCCGGTGAACGTTTTTCGCACGCCGCCGAACACGGGCCGTTTGCGTTGTCGCGCTTATCGATCGTCCGCTGAACGATATTTAACACTCCTGTGCCGCGCCGCCGCCAATCCGTTTTCCCGTGGGCCCGCCGTACCGCGTCTGCTCGTCGACCCGCTGTCGCGACCGTGTGTACGATAGGGGTTCACAGGGACCGGACACGCGTCGTCGTCGTCGTCGGCACGCCGTCGTGCGGGTGTGCGCAAGCGAGCGCAACCGCGGAAACCGCACGGTCCCGACGATGTGATCGCCGGATGCGCGACACCGCCGGGCACGCTACTCGCAAGTACGCTATCCAGTTGACTTTCGCCGCAGCGGCCGCTGCCGCCAGCCGTAACATGGCGTCCAACACCGACGCACCGGGTGAGTCTACGGTTGTACCGTTTGCGACGCGCGCGAACCACTCGACCCGCCGAGCGACGGGGACTCTTTACCTGTCGGCGAGCCCACCGCGGTAGGTTTGGCGTGCCGCGGCCTGGTGACTACCTAACCGTGTATTTTGTTACGGTATTATTTAGACGGTAACAGTCGGTGGTCATCATATATGGCCAATATAGGTATCGTGTTTTTGATTGTACTCTGTATGCCGTCCGTGTTACCTAGGTAGGTACCTATACCTAGGTAGGTATACCTATACCTATACTGTGTACGTATTTTAATAAACTGTAATGTTAAATAACATGGAATTTTGTTTTCCACATACAGCGTGACGATGGTCAGGTCTAGCGTTGTCTGTTGAACACATTCGACAAATGAAATTCGACATTATACCTAGGTGTTATACATTTTTATTCACATTCTTATCAATTAATGTTATCAAATCAATTTTTTAGTCTGTATCTATTGTTTGTTTTGTTTATCGTTTCTGTACCTAGGTACTTGCATATTATTATTCTTATTCAAATCAAATATTTACTATGCGCAGAATGTTTAATGGACAATCTTTGTTTGCCTGTTAATTGTATATAATATCTACTTGGTTTTCTCTAGTATTGTTCTTCTATTTTTATCTTAGTGTTTGCGTCTATAAATGTAGGTATATTTTGATAATATATTGGGGTACAATGATAAAAAACAGCTAGTTTTATATTTATTGTTTGTGATCTGATTAGTAGTCCCTTAGTGACCATTTGTAGACTATACGGTGCAAGTTATTTAACCACTTATGTTTAATATGAATATTTTAACAGTCATTTATATCCAATTCAAGAATAGGTAGGTACCTACCTACCTATTTTATTTATTTCAGTCTTTTATCATAGAATTGAATTATTAATTTGTTATAAAAAAAGGTAGGGCATCACTGACAAGATTGGTATATTCCTCCCCCATTCTGTTGATTTGAAGAACCAAAAATTAAGTAGGTATACACTCTCAAAAGACACTAAAATATACCTATGAAAATTTTTAATTCCTATAAAAACTAATAAAAATCTCCCATTGTTCTCCTAACCAATTTTTCTTTTGGCCTGTCATATCTTAGACTGTGGGTCTGATTCTGATGGCAGGAATTTTAGACTTGGAACTTCTAAAATTTTATGACATTTTGTGGTCTCCTGTTTGTGCGTGTACTCAATTTAAAGTTGGTAGCATCTGTAGAGTTGTTGGTTGTATGAGTAAATTTGATTTACCTGAAGTACTTAGATGCAATGCACAATAAATTATATAGTCTTGAAACCCTACAGTATAGAACTTACTTACTTACATACTTTGTTTTACTTTATACATATACCTATAGGTATTACCTATATAAAATATAGAAATGGGATGAAGGGTTGCAAATTGGTAAATATAAACAATAAAAATAATAGAAGTTTCAATATTGTAGACTTCTTAAAAGGAATAATGTCTAAAATTATAATGTAAAAATTGTCAAGTAAAATTTTATCTAGGTAGGTACCTACTTAATGTATACTAAATTCGCGGAGAGTTTAAGAGTGCGCAGAAACCAATTTTCGTTTTACCTCGCCACAACATCATCTATCGGTCCGCCACCCGAAATATCACGTGCTGGCTGCACTGATCGGTAGGTTATAGTATGTAATTTTGTCGTAGAGAGGGGATAGCCGCCCAAAGATAACAGCTATGCCAATTTTTGTCAGTCGGGTGCACGAAACATTCCTATTCTCTCCGCGAACGGAGTATAGGTGCCTATTATAATTATAAAAGGCAATAATTTAAAAAAAAAATAGTAGGTAGATAAGAACCTAGTTTTATACCTACATCAAGACATTTAACATTGTATAAAATTCCAAAGTTATCAACCAATAATACAATCGTTTAAATCAATAACTGCAATTATTAATTATTATCTGTACCAAATATATTAAGTACCCCTTATAATACCTAAGTATATGAATAATATAAAATTATTTTTGACATTAGGTAATTGTTTGCATTTTAAAGTACACAATATTATAAATACCTAATGAAAATAATAAAATAAATTAAGAGCTATTTATTTTATTGTTTTTACTATTTATAATACCTTCTTCAAAATGTATAACAAGATATAACTTCAGTAGGTACCTATCTAAATGATATTATTTATTATTACGAGTATATCTGTATTCTACATTAATAATCATATTTTAAAAATATTTCAAATACTTTTTGAAAATATTTGAATATCTAGTACTTTTTTAAAGTATTTTTTACAAAATTAAGTACACGACTAGTATATCTACTTATATAGGTATCATCTGGTCATCAGGATAATATGTAGGTATTTCTTATAATGTTGATAGGTAACAATGTATTACTGAAACACTATGTCTGTCCAACTTTGTGATGAAAAAAATGTATAAATAGTATAAAAGTAAGAACTGTAGTTTGTTGGTAAAGGTAGACTCTTGCAGTTTTTATTTTTATAGTCTGTCTCAGTTTAGACTTTACCTCAGGTATCAACTATTGTGCACAGCTGTTATCAATTTTATTAGATTTTATTACAAACCGGAGATATATAAAGATGGCTGCATCCGAATTGCGTGTTAAAAAAAAGAGTGATGTTGGTCGACAACCGAATTGCGTGTGCGGATTTTTCATAACAGGTTCGAATTGCATGCATAAAAGTTTGAATAAACAAGCAGTTAAATTCGATAGTAATATGGGTTTTCTCCGAGGAATGGGATTAGTTGAAGTATATTCATAAACATTGAAAATGTATTATTTCTGACCGATAATGACCGATCGTAATAAAGTAGATAAAGTCTACTTTATTATACGCTGGAAAGTTTTTTTTGACATAATTTAACAAATTTTTGTTTAAATAAGAATGCGTAAAAATATAACTAAAAACAAAAATATGCATTAAAAATATTCAAAATAAAATTATAAAATAATACATTTAAAAAAAAACGGCGGCATGCAATTCTGCTGTGTCACAAGAAAACTGCGCACCTAATTCGGCCTTGTTGCGAGAAAACCTCACACGGATTTCGTAAATACCGATAAAGATATACCTATATTATAATGTTTAATTATTAATTTAGTAGCTACTTACCGACCTCTTTGTATTTTGTATTTTTAATTAAAAAAAAGATTAGATAGATATCCAAGGTATAAAAACATTGTACAGAAATTCATTCATTCATCATTTCTTCTGTCGAAAAAATACATTCATTATAAAACCAATACATTCCTCGTTTTACTTAAAATTTTAAATTAAAAAAAAAAAAGAAACAAAGTTTCAAGTGATATGTAGATATATTTTAGGTACCTACATATTATAAAATCTTATACCTATAATTTTTCCTAAGTTATGTTACGGGGCCATAGTTCTTGACTCAGTTGTTTTTGTCAGACACGCACAACATAGTCAAATCGGGTTTTGTATATCTAATTTTGTGAACAATTAGTTGGTGTTAGGATATAATGCCTTATTATCATAATTAATAAAAAGGACATACTATATGATATGTCGCAATTATTCTTTCAAGTATTAAGTATTACAAGTGTATGAATATTTTGCTTAAAAATAAATTTATTGAAAATGTAATTCCTACTTGTCATAGATAAGTTCTCTCTATTAATTATAATAATAGATTATATATATATATATATAGATATCTTAATATCTTAAAATCAAACAATTGTTCATGAAATTGGAAATACAAAACTCGATTTTACTATGTTGGGTGTGTGTCAGGCAAAAACAACTGAATCAGATAGGTAGGTACTAAGTCTTCTTAATCCTTTAACTGGTCCAAACATACCTACTATTTTGTACCTTTATCAAAAAAAAAAATAATAATAATAACAAGCTGGTTATCAATTTGAAATCGCTGTAAAAATATCTGGGAAAAAAATGTCCGCGTGTTGTTTGTTGGGTGTTTCTTGGGGTATACAAAAATAATCACAAAATAATAAAACAGTTTGCTGCGCCAAAAGACAAAACACATTGTGACATTTGGGCAATAGTTATTGCTACTATTGTAAATTGAAAGAAATTTTGTATTTTCATTTATGAATTTAACTATTAGATTTTTATCAAGGGTAATTCGCGAGTGAAATAAATGTACCTACACTAGATTTCTGAATTCCTTGATTTCCTTGAATGAGATTTCTTAAAGATTTTCTATAGATTTCCCAAGGAATTCTAGCACTTTGTACATCAATTTATTGCCGCGAATTGCCCCCTGTTTTTATATTAATAATTTTTGGTTTATAAACAAGTTTTCATAATAATATGTTAATATGTATACTGACTTTTGAAAATGGAAAATTCAATCTTTACTTTTAATACCTAACTTTTATTGAAAATCAACTAAGAAATTTTAGATTTTTTAAGATTTTTCGGTGTTTAAATAAATTTGTATGGAGGTTATTATTATTATATATATACAATAGACATTAAAACTTAAAATTACTATTTTCTGCAGAAACACATCTCTCAAAACACGTTTTACATAATTTTAAATAATTATGCAATAATAAAACTTAAATTTATTTCTAGGGAATTTTTTCTATGGTCAGGGTTTTTTTCCCGCGATTCGAGGGCACTCTTCTCTATACACTGCGGTGTTAAACAGCCAATGGGATAATACCACTCAAAAGCCTTAACTTACTCTGATATCTCGCTACCGCCGAGTGGAAAATTCTATTGTGCTGTATAATTTTTGATTTACCATACTATATTTTATTTCATTGCATGTAATTACCTAATTAAAATTTTTAAATGTATGTTCATAAATATGTTTGTGTACCAAAAACTCGTTTTAAAATAAATATCGATCAGTATTATCAATGCTGAGCATAAACGAGTTAGTAAGTTAATAGTTAAGTTAAAAGTTAAGTTAATTTTAATTTTTCTTTTTATATCTGATTTTTGTCAATTTAACTTATTAACTTAATTTATTATTTATTTATTAATTTAACCCTGAACTTACTTATTTTTGGCTATATTAACTTTTAATTAACGAGTTACTTTTAATTAAAACTCAGTTAAGTTAGTTTTGAAATAATTGATACATTTTGATTTCATATTGTGTCTATTGTCAAAATGGTTGAATAAAAATAAAGTTGTTTTGTTATTTCTTTCTAATAATTCTTCTAAATATTATAAAAATTATTATTTCCCGAAAATATAAATAAAACAAGAATACCTTATATTATATAATAATTTCTCTGTAATATAAATTGAGGAATATATTAGATTTCCCACCAATAAGCAATATTTAGGTAGGTAGGTAATTTGCAATGAGCAATTTCTATTTGTTAGAATTTTGGAAAAAATTTAGGTTACACCTACTAAGTAGGTACACCTACTAGTTAAACATTTTTTAAATGAATATATTTGTTGTTAATTTTAATAATTATTATTATAAATACATTTTAGTTTTTTCAATAATATTATGTTAATATGATTATTAAGAATTTTAAAATGCATAAAGGTAAAAATAAAAGTATTTAAAAAATAATAGATAATTATTTATACCTGTAAATCTCATATTATGTTATATTGGGTGCAAGTGCATATAATAATATAATTAATGAGTTATTACCAGGGCTTGTTAGTTGATGCATTTGCATATCAAATGTGTTAATATTACATCATGCTAAATGAGAGAAATCCGATTTGAAAGTGCAGGAATCAGAATATGATATTTAATTTTGCATATAAATGCGCATTTTAAATTATTTTGCTATAAATGCATATTTGAGCTTTTTTTGTTATATAGTGTATATTCTGTACTTAATTAGGTTAACAAACATTTTAAAATTAAAATATATAATTACGTCATGGTATTCGTTTAGTTCATCTGTGTCCTCGGTGACGTTACACGTTTGACTAGATCAGGGGCTCAAAAATATTAATTGAACAATGTGGTATACCTACAATGTGTGATTTTTATATTATCATGGATATTATTGGGTAATCACTATTTTTCCAGGAGTTTTCCATAGAGATAACCTCAAAAAAAATTATCTAGGCAACAATTTTAATAACTCCTACAAATTAAAAATTGTAACTGCCCCCAAGGGCACAGACGAACTGGATGGGTTATAAATTTATTTGTTACACCCTATATTATATTTTTGTATTTTCAAGATAGGTATATAAATAGATCCCATGTACAGATTACAATCGATAATAAAATTATGTAAACTGGTATGTATAAGCGATAAGTTTCAGATATTTCAAAAAAAATTTAGGGCATATTTAGGTATTTTTAGGTAAAAATAGGTTTTTTTTTACTGCACATATTTTGTGTTTTATGTGCATTCTTTCAGATATTTAGTGCATATTAATGCATATTTTGCCAGATTTTAGTGCATTATAGCATTCATATTTTTGTGTTTTTTAGTGCATGAACTCTTATGAACCCTGGTAATGACTTATATGATAATAATATTTTCAAAACCCTATATAAATTATAAAATATATATACCTATGTGTTTTAAATCTTTATATGAATATAGTCTATAAGTACTTCCACAAGAACCCATACAGACTTTCCAGTAGACTGTAACAATAAAATAATCTGTTAATAATTTCAGAGATACACTTGATTTCTAAAGAGTTTTGTACAGACAATTTTTATGAAATTTAAAAATAAAAATTCTTCAGTTTAAAAATATTTAAATATATTTTTAGAGTATTTTAAAAATAGTCTTGTATCAATATACACTTTTAATTGTTGTGTAATCATAATATTTGTTAAAAAATATGTTTACACATTTTTCATTTTTATCAACTTAAGAATATTGTAGAAAGATGAAATAAAAATTAAATTATATAAGACACAATTTTCTAGTGACTGAATGAGTTCATTTTTGATATATGCATTCTTAAATATTTTATGAGCTGTTAAAATATCAATTATTTTATTCTAAATATGACGTGTAATATTTTGTTTATAAGTGAACAACCTTTTTTAGCATATTTAAACAATAATTTGAACAAGAATTGAGGTTCACTTGAAAATGTTGTTCTTTTTAATTTTGATAATATATGATTTAGCTCTTTATTTATTCGGATCAAAACCATTTTCAATCTTAATAAGTGTATTTATTTATTATTATTTATGGTACCAAAATTCACCTGTATATCGTATTCATAATAATATTTTACAAAAGTAATATTATATTATCATATTCTAGAAAATAATCTTTTAATGGTAATTAGTGTTCCAATTCTAATTTTTGAATTGATGCCACTTTTCTAGTTTTGCATAGTATAATTTTGCTATATTGTTCATTAACAGGGCTCAGAAATTTATTAATTAAGTTTTTTAATCTTAGAACATCCCAAGTAAGATACAAATTTGTTTGTTGCCTCCCTAATGTCATGTAGTAAATTTTTGCATATTGATTGTTTTTAGAGCTATTTTGCTAATATAGGATTAAAATTGCTATTTTTAGGCGCATTTTCATAATTTCATGTATGACAGAAATAAACACAATTTTTTTATTTATTTTTTTCAAGTTATACCGATTTACAGAGGGTATATTAACATTTTAAATTTGTTTCTTAATTATTAGATCCAAGTACTTAGTTCCCCCATAAAGAATATATACTATTTCAAAAAATTTAAATGTTTTTTTGATCATTGAATTTTGTATATTTTCAAATTTTTAGTGCTCTATTTTGGTGATCCCACTTGATCAGAATATATAATATATTCCATCTCTCTAATGTAAAATATATAATACAAATTATAGTACTATAAGTAAATAATAACTAAAAAAAAGGTTAGTCCTCTGGAAATAATGTCTGGATTCAACACTGATATTAAGTTATATAGATAATAATAGTACTATCTATATGTTTAATGTACCTATATATAGGTTATATAAAATTGTGAAGTATTGTTTCTTTCATTATCATACTAAAATATTGTTTATAACCAGTAACATTAAAAAAATAATAATATGATTGTAGTTATACCGAAAAAATACCTTCTAAAATTGTGAATCCTGCATCAAATAATTAAAATTTATATTTGTATTAATCAAGGTAAAGCAGTGTATACTCACTTTTAAATTAGTTTAATTTTAAAACTAATAATTTTTTGCAAATATCAAGGAATAAATTATAAATTACATTTTCACCAAAAATTTTGTTTGGACAATATTTTGTAGTAAATATATACGAGTAAGCACATTTGATAGTTTTTGGGATATCATACAATATTTATAATTTCATTGTTAACAACCATATTTACAACCATTTTATTATAAATATATGATAAAAAATTATCGTTAGTTCTAGCTCTAATAGTATTTTATATACTACATACTGAGATACCTAAAATCTAATAGTAATAGTAGTAATAGTTAAGGGTTCAAAAATGTTTAGTAATAAAATGTTATTAATTATTTCTGTACCTTCCAACAATTATTAATTTTTTAAATTGTATTTGGTTTTAGGTACAATTTATAGGTGGATAGAGAAGAAACCTCTAACAGAGGCAGTTTCGTGGACATCTAGAGAAAAGTTTTGGTTAATGACAGCTGCGTGTAACTATGGAACTAATGATTGGTAAATATTCATTATTTTGTACATTTTAAATGTGTTAATGTTTTTAGGATATTTGTGTACATTTTGGTGCTTTTGGTCCCCAGCTCGACTCCTAAGTAACAAATAAGAGTAACATTTTAGAGTTTGGAAAATAAAAGGATGTAAAACTGTTAATTTTTTATAATATATCCAGAGTTAGTATTAATATTGTAAATATATGTTTCCTATTAGATAAAATCTGACATGTGATATGATAAATGAATAATTTAAAAAATGTGTATTGGCAGTAAGTCAAGTTATATATTATATAAATAGGTACCTACTTGATTTATTTTATTTTACATGTTGAGAAAAAAACTATAACAGTTACATTTTATATTGTTTCAAAGTTTTCATTTTACTCAAATTCGGTAAATATTTGTTTGATAATATATTAACATCATATATATTTATCCTAACAAAATTCTTATTTTTGAATTTTTAATGTATTAGAAAGCAGTTTTAAATTAAAATTAATAATATTTGACTTTTTTCACAATATTTATCTGATTTACTAAATAAAACAGCTGCATTTTTTTTCATACACACGAGTATGTACATATGTATATTGCATATGAATATTTTACTTTTTTTTGTTTTAGTGTAAACATAATATATTAGGAGTTGGTTATGTCTTCTTTTTTCTCCTTTGCCTTCTCTTCCAACTATTATTATATAATAATTTAAAATAAAAACCAGTGTATTCCATCAAAAAAGTATGATAATTGCTCATTTTTAAATTTTACAAACATTTTTAATTGGTATTATATGTTTACTTGTATTTTTTTTAATATTATATATAATTGACTGCTTGATTATGTTACTATTGTATAGAATACCTATTGTAATATACACCAATTATAAATCAAATGGTTTACACAATATTTTGTTAGTTTTCAATATTAAATGATCTAAACTGAACACTCAATAAAATATATTGAATGTATTATCTAATTATATTTATGTACCTATATTAAACTGAGCTATATACTCATAAACTATTATATTTATTATATTTTATAAATATTATACTTTAGAATATAAATAAGGTCACACTAAATTATATTTATCCCTACATTTACTCATATGATGTAATGTTAAACATGGGTATGGAGTACATTATTAAAAGTTATGTATATTACACTAAAGCTCTGCTCGTTTATTTAAATACAATGATTTATCATTGCTTTTAAATACAATAGGTACATCTATCAAGACTATTTTGTCCAATAAGCGAAGTGCTTCCATCTCTACTGACACATTTTTATTTGTTCATATTCTCGCTTTTTCTCTAAATGGATACAAAAGTTTTCCAAAAATCTTTATGAATCGCATTAATGCTCCGTGCATTATAATTAAGTCTATAATTTATTTATATTTATTTATCTATTTATTTGAAACACTTTAGGGTTGTATGGCTATCACCTAGAAAGTGAAAGCCATTTTCCACTATAAGTGGAATTATTTTTAAATTAATTTACAATATATCTCCTAAAAAAACTTTGGTCACCGACTATTACAGATACCTGTAAAGTACATAAATCATGGTACACAAATTGTAGTCAAAAGTAGTTTCAATAATGATGTGCTGCCCTCAAAAAAGAGAAGTGTTTCCACCCTCTACCGACCAGCTTTTTAAAAATATAAATTTATTACAATTAAATAAAAAATGCGGTATAAAATAAAACATAGAATAATAATATAATATAAGCTAGTCAGTAGGGGTAAAATCATTTCGCTCATCAGAATTTATTGAATTTGAATGATAAATAATTTTTTTTGATAAAACAATTCATTTTGGTGTAATCTTATTTTCTAATTTATAATAATTATTTATCATTAATTTTGATAGTTTACATTTATGTTTAAGAAAACTACTGAGAAAATCTAAAATTGACTTTTTTAAATTACTGATTACAATGAAATTTTAACCTGAAAAAAGTGTATATATTAAATATGTTGTGTACATTTTTAATTTTTAATATTACCTATAATTTTACAATTTATAATAATTTTTTGTAACTTTCAGTAGATTTTCTTTACACCAAAGAAAAATACTGAGGAAAAAAAATTATTGCCTTAAAGTATAAACTAAGAAAGAATTTGATATCTGACAGCACTTTACTCAAAAACTCCTACTCAATTATTTTTACTCGAAAATAAATATATACCTATACATAAAAAAAAAATATGAGTGTAATTATGACATGTTTATTTGTCATTTTCTGAATTATAACATTTTTTTCGTTAAGATTTACAGTTTTTTTTTATGATTAAGTAAACTAATGAGAAAATTACTCATTTAAAGTACCAATTAGAACAAATTTGCTATTATATTATAGCAAATCTGCTTCTCTTTACTTGAAAAGTATAACTAAACTCCTATCCTAAAAAATGTATATGATATACAAACAAAACTAAAATAAATAAATAAAAAAAAACAATACATTGTAAAACTAATATACTTCTCGCTTTAATTAAGATCTTAAAAATTATATAAGAATATTTAAAAAGTGTATAGAAATTTTGATTATAAAAGTATAAAGTCTGGTGTAATATTAACCCTATAATTATCTGTTTTCCATAATTATATATTTTCCATATTATTGTTAAATAATAAGAAATAAAATAACTGTAGTAGAAAAAATATTTTCCTTTGAATAAATAACTTAGAAATAAAACTTAGATACTATTTATGTACATTTTTTAAATTTATAAATACATAAATCTAATTTGAAATATTACAATTTTTTAGGAGATCTGTTGCTCAAGTTGTTAGAAATTCAGGAGAACCTTATAGACCTAGAGATTGGTATACATCAAAAAATTGTGAACGTCAATTTAAAATTATTGTTTCTAATGCTAGCAAGGAATTAAAATCATTGCCTTTAGCTGAAATGTTACAACAAATTGCTGGAACTTTACAAGCAGGTAACCACATTTTCTAAACGTACTTATTAATTTGTATAATAAGAATTACATTTGTTCAAGTGTGTATTTAAAATAAATCGATTCTTTATTTATCATAGATTATATACGGGATGCTAGTAAATCAAAAGACATTTTAAAAACAAAATATTGTAATTTATTCAGTATTTTAAATCGTGTGAAACAAGGAAATTTATCTAGAAATGAAGTGGTTAATCTTTATTCACAAGCAAGAAGGTAAATATTTATTTTGTATTGAACTGTTTTATCTATGAGTATTAATATATGTATATACATGTTTGCATATTTTTTAGAAATGAAATTGATGGTAAACAATATATGGAACAACTTATGACAAGACAAAATGCAAGTTTAGCTTCCGAAAATTTGAGTTCAGGATTACCAGAAGAGGTGAGTTTAGATAAGAACTTATATAAATTACAAAATTAATCATTATTTTCTTTTTTAATGGTAGTTACATTGATTATATATACAAATAAATAAGTGGTTCTTGAACTTTTTGTATATGCAATATAATAAATTTAACTAATTTTTCTAGTGGCCTAATTGGAAAAATTAAAAAGAAGCAAAGCATACAAAAATATTAATTTTTTGAGACAACATAAATTAGTTTTCAAATAGTACTTTTTTTTATTAAGGAAAAAATGTACTAGTGACCCATTAAAAATTCTTCTGACACTTAAGTCGAGAAACACTGCTATAGATTTTTTAATGGCCATTATTTTATTAGTGTAGACCAGGGTGGTCCAACCCGCGGCCCGCGATGCCTTTTTTTTTGGCCCCCACACCACAATTAAATAAATTATTTTTTTTCGGAAAAAATTAGAAATATTTAAAAATGCATTAGAAAACAATGACACTACATATTTTTCACCATGTCAAGAAATTAAAAAAATTGAAAATCAATTGGTTTGTTTGTTTTATTGAATTTAAAAAAATAATAACAGAATTTAATTCACGATTTAAATATTTTAATGTATTGAAACCTAAATTTGAATTATTTAACAACCCAATGACAGTTGATATCTTGAAACAACCTCCCGATTTTCAAATGGAGATATGTAATTTACAAGCAGACTGTTTTCTTCAATCAAAAGTAAATTTGCCTCCTGAAGACTTTTGGAAACTGTGTTCGCAAAAATTTCCCAGCATTACGGAATTTTTCTCTTGAAATTTTGTCATTATTTGGAAGTACGTATATTTGTGAATCGGCCTTTTCTACGATGAATTTAATAAAGTCCAAATCAAGAAACCGTCTTCTAGATTCAT
>JAIPRL010002984.1:0-29270 GCA_025469235.1 Pemphigus obesinymphae | reverse complement strand
TAAACTTGTTCACCAATTCAAACATCTTTACATTTTTTAAATCGAACGAATATAAGTACCTTAAAATTTGTCAGTCGCTTAGGTCGTTTTGATGAAAAATTGATGAAGCAGAGAGCCGCCTTAAAAAAGTACAAATATGCTCTAAAAATATGAATTTTTTTTTTTACATACATATTTATATAAATACTATAAAACTACAAATATGTAGTTCTGAGTAAATAGTCTTGGGCTTGTTTAATGTATTTGATTAAATTTATAAATATATTGAAATTATAAAAATTGAAAAATTATAAAAAAATATCTGTATAAAGTAAATTTTTATATTTAAATTTTCCATAGGTACTTTATTTTTAAAATAACTTCAAAAGTTAAAATTTTTTTTCTTCTTTTTTAATGATTCAATTAAATTACATATTATCTGCAAAACATAAATAATAAAAATTAGGAAAATCGCTAAGTAGAGGTACCTACATAATTAAAAGTAATTTAAATTAAATTGCATAAGGTATAATTTTGTTCTTAGTGTCTTATCTTCAGAATTGTTGCATTGAATCACTAAACATTGTTTAATGTTTTCAAAATTATAAGATTTCCGATTATCCGTTATAAATTTTTTTATATTTTGAAGAACGGCGTTCAACGTCAGTGGAAGTAATATTGTCACATATTTAAAGTAGGTTTTAAAATATCGTGACTGGCTATATCATCTAGAAGACCCTATAAATCCTAAAAACCCGATATATGTATATTGTATTTTTAAATTGTATTACCATTAATCTTTAAATATGCTCTAAAAATTTGTAAAATTAAGAAATATGCTCTTAAAACTAAAAAATCACTAAATATGCAAAAATATGCACTATAAACTTTTGATATGTTTTTCATAGTGTCTTGAAATTAATTTCTGACTTACTTAGCAATAAATCTAATAGCCCTCAAAAAACATGCAAATGCAACAACTTCCGAGCCCTAGTGATGAGTGATAACAAAATAAAAAGCATGTGTAACATCTATTTCATATAATGTATGATTAACATTTTTAACTCGTTAAGTGGGGGACGCGTGGCGTTGGACGAATTTTGTATGGACAATTTCTCGTGAAATTTAGTATAGTGTCCAGTAAATATAATATAATATTGGTGTCAAATAATTTTTATTATAATTTACATTTTCGTCAATTAAAATTTTTTTCAGAAAATTGATAACTTATTATTAACAAATATTTGTACCCCTTGTATTAATAATATTTAAAATATTATTTTTGAACTGTTGTATTCAAACAAATTAACATTAATTTATTTATATTTATTAAAGCCAATTAAATGGAATACACCATCTGCACCTTTATTAACGAGTCTTTTAAGATCTCGTAACACCATACCGGCTAATAGGACAGTGACAAATATTACTTCGTTATTACAATCTCCAGGTGGAACATCTAGGACTAGATCTGGAAAATTGTTACCATTATCTTCTAATGTTAGAACAACACAAGGTGAATTTTGAATTTTGTGTACCTAAATATTATTATGTTTTAATCTTTATTTTCAAAACTATAAAAGGAAAATAAAGGTAATTTAAATTCTTTAACAATATTTTTTTTTAATTATTAGGTACTCCTACACTTTCTAAACTGTTGGAAGCTCCAGCGAATCCGTATATACCAAGTCCATCACAATCTGCAGAGAAAAATAAGCAAAGTATGTATAAATATTTATTAACATAGATTTAAAACTTAGAATATAGTAAATAAATTAAGAAGGTATAAATATATAATTCAAAATATTATACATTTATTTTTAGGTGAAATTGATGTAACAGAAAAGCTTGTTGGGAATACTCCTAGAAAAGTGAGTTTATAAATATTTAATCTTATAAAATTATACTAGTACTCTGTTTTAATATTTGCTTCATAAAATAATTTCTATGTCTGACTGTCATTTTAAAGTTTTATAGGTATGAAATCTAATTACACCATATTTTTTTCTAAATATATTTTTAATATTCATTATTAAAGTCTGGATTTGAATGTATTTACATATTTTTATTGAGTTTAAGCAGTTTGATGGAAATTATATGTATTACATTTAATGTGGACAATTTATTAAGCAGAGAATGCATAGAAAAAAGTTAATTTTACATAAAAATGTATATTTCAAAAATAATTAATATTTGATAAATTTTACATATTTAAGCCACATGATGGTAGTTGAGCTATCAGCTTCTTTCACGATAGAACCAATCATGAACGTGCCGCCGTGTAATGCGGATGTTCTATCAACTGTACTATCTAGTTAAAGATAGTGCTATTATGAGAGCATAATAATTACTATTACTATATAGATAGATTCTACTGTAAAATAAGCTGTCGTGTTAATTATCATAGTATTTAAGCATATTTCATAAAAACTTCATGAAAATAATTTTTTTGACAAAATCTTTTTATTTAGTATTTGGTATTTTTTTTTATTTATTTCGATCTTGCAAATATTTTGTTTCACCATAGATAATAGAATATTTATGCATTGAAAAGAACTTAATTATATATATTAATAATTAAAATGTAGTTAAAATTATATCAAATAAGTTGTTTGTACGTCTATATATTTTAAAATGCAAAATCACTGGTCAAACTTTATTAAAAGATGGATTGGTCTATATAATAAAACAAAGCACTCAATTTTTACCATGGACATTGTTGTAGTATATTGTCAATTGTGTAACAAATTGTTTGCAATATATAATTTTAAATATTGTACTTTATTGTTTAAATTGATATCTATAATCAAAAAATATATTTATCATTACATTTTAACGAAAAATCAATGTTCAGTTTTTAATATTTTTAATAATTATTTTATTCATATATTTATGTTTAAAAAAAAATTTATAAGTATAAAGTGCATATTTTTTTTTATAAATGCATTTTATTTGAATCTCTAAGTACATACAAATCCGGACTTATAATTTAGAAAAATTTTCTAAAATTAAAATATTCTATTTGATAGGAATATTAGTAAATAAAAATAATTTAAACTTAACCATTAGTTATATATTATCATTAAATTCTAGTTCTTAAATAATATAATTAATTTATATTATGCTATATTAAAAATTAATTTTTATTTACCCCATGTAGGGTTAAATATTTATTCATGTATTAGTTATTTTAGTGATACAGGTGTACATTTTATAGAGAAATTTGCGAAAAATGTCTGCTTATTTTGGAATCAAGATCAGTATAACTATTCTTTAATTATTGCAATGTATGCTTATATTAAAGACATGATGATTTAAGAAAATTGTAGTCTACATTAGTAGTTGTCAGACTTTTTGTATAATATGTGACCCAATACCCAAATCTTTTTTATTGTGACATAACTGGTACTACTATAATTAAAATAATACATTTATATCCAAATATTTTTGGAAACTTAGATTCCTTAACACCCTTATTAGCGCTTTTTACTAAGAACAATTTTTGTTAGCGACCCAAAAGTTTGTTGCAACCTATAGGTTGAGAAATTTTGATCTATACTTTGTTTTCAAATGAGCACAGACATTTTGCGAGGAAATCTATAGAATTTATATGAACTTTCAGTAGATCGTGTGGGGTAAATATTTTCTACAAATATTTTATGTTTTCTCATAAATGATAGAATTTATCTTTATTTAATATGAAAATTAATATAAACTTCTATAGGTATATATTTAAACTACGATTTATTAAAAAAAAAAAAATTAATTAAAACAATTATTATTCAATACTGCATACTTTTGTAGACGGCATACTATTAATAACATTACCTAATGATTTAAATTTTAAGTAATCTCTTTGTTGAGTGAAATCAATATGTGATTTTATTTATGTTAATAAAAAGTAGTAATTTAAAGTACAATTTTCTTTTTCCCCTTCACCTTTTTCACAACTATTTGGGGTTTGCAACTTTTGTCTTGCGTTTTTATTTAATCTTCCATATCCTCTTTACTTACTCCCTTCTACCTCATATCACTATTACATCTCTTTCTTGGTTTTCTTCTCCTTTTTCTTCCAACATAAATTCACTTTATTATTCTTACTGACTCTATCTCTTCCTTCCTTAAAACATGCCCTAGTCACCTCAATATATTCTCCCTCATTTTGTCCACTATTGGAGTCATTTCTATAATACCACTTGTATATTAATTTCTTATTTTGTTCTCTCTAGTCACTCTATTCATCCATTTTAGCATTCTCATTTTCGCCTCACTCATGTTCTGTTCTATCTTCTTATTTACTGCCTAATACTTAGTCCACACATCATTGAAGGCCTAACTATTGTCTTATAAAATTTACATTTTAACCTAATTGGGATTTTCCTATCATACAAAATACCTGACACTTCTCTCCACTTCATCCACCTACACCCATTCCTATATTTTATGTCTCCCTCAAAACTACCATTCTTCTATAAAATATCTTATAAATACTTAAATTTCTCAACCTTACCCAGCACACTCCCCCTACTTAATTTTATTTTTTCTATTATTTATTTCCTCTGTGTTCCCTTTCACCAAAATCATACTCTATATATTCTGTTTTACTCCTACTAATCCTTAGTCCTTTACTTTCCAGAGCTTCCCTCCACTCTTCAAGTCTACCATTCATTTCTTCAGGACTTTCCTATCAGCACCATATCATCTGCAAACAGCATGCACCATGGTACCTCACTCTGTTTATCTTTTGTTGTTTCATCCATTACCAGCGAAAATAAGTAAGGACTCGAAGGCAAATCCTGGTGCACTCCCACTTTGACTCTAAAATCTGCATTTTCTCTACACAGACTACTCACTTTTCTTTCATCTATTATCTTTTCCCAAATCTTCATACTGTGGCTCATGTTTTATCCCTGTATAATTCCACATTCCTATATATTTCCACTACTCTTAAGTATTAGTATCACACAACTTTTTCTCCACACTTCTGGAATTTTCTGTTCTACTAGTACCTTATTAAAAAAAAACTTCATGCCATTCTATACCTGAATTCGCTCCACATTCTCTACAATTTCTGCTCACCATCATATTTGCTTATTCTTTGGCATACTACTACTCTTGTCAACAATTTCCTTCACTACCCTTTTAATACCCTTTGCTACCTTTTTCCACATTTTGTTTTTATTCCTTTCCATGTTCTATATACCAGTATCGTTTTGGTGTTTTGTAAATACTTTTTCAATTTTCTAGATGATTTTCACCGCCTAATCTTTGGTTCTTTATCAATATTTTTTTCCTTTGTGTAGGTTATAATAGCAGTAATGTTTATTTTAGTAAAATTGTAAATTAACATAAAATACAATATTTCAAAATTAAATTTTATTTATTTATACTTCCAGATTAATATTAGGTAATAACATAATTTTTTATAATATTTACAATTAATACAGTGATTCAAATATTTAATTAAAAATGTAAAATTTTTCATATTTTTTGATTCCAGATTTTAACTTAAAAACAAAATGTTTTTGTATAGTGTACATAATTTTGTTAAAATTTTAAAAAAAATATCTGAATGCACTGATACATGATTTAAACATGGATATATAATGAAAAAATGTATATAATGTTTGAAAAATCTCAATATTATCTAATAATTAATTACATGTAAATGGTAGATAATCAACCCCTTACCCAATGTTATTTTAAATAAATTAAATTGTTTTTATCATTATTCTTGCACGACTTACTGAAGGTTGAAGGTATTAACTTATAGATTATATTTTAAAGATATTTGATTTTGAACTTGGTTTACTACTATACTCGTCCACACATAGTGTTACAACCGAAAATTTTCCACTGCACATACACATGGTCTCACACGCATTTAAATGCAATTTTTTTCTGCATTATATCTTTTTAACCCAATGCACATAGTCAAAAAATTTTTAAGTCGCCCAAAAAATACATTTCGTCAAACTCTGCAAAATAGGTTTCTGTTTTGGTAATGACTTCCTCATTTTTCATGTTTGGAAACATAACAAAAAAATCCCTGGTGGCCAAATCTGGTGAATAGGGTGGTGAGGTAGCAATTTGTAGCTTAATTTGACCAGTTTTAATGTGGCGATTGTAAACAAATAGTGATGTCATGGCGAAAAAGAACTTTTTTTTAAACATGGAACGCGTCACACTAATAGTTTTTTCATACCTATTTTTCGTGTACAATATTTTTTAGGTATTAATTTGAAATGTTTACAATGTCTGCAATCTCTCTGAACTTCACCCGGTAATCTGCTAATATAATGTCATGAACTTTTTTGATCATTTCTTCCGTAATAACTTCAATTATATGGCCTGGACATTCTTCATCAAAAACTGATGGTTGGTCAGGTTTAAATTAATTAAATCAATAGTGGTCATCATAGGTCTTTATAGACGGCATGCTATTGATTTCTTCACACTTCTTTCCATACAAAAAAAGAAATCTTATCACTGATCAATATTGTTTTTTCCTATATTTTCAAAAAGCACATACATTCAAATTTTTAAAAGTTATAACAAATTTACTCGATATAACTGTTGGAAATTTAAAAAAAGTATGTATTGAAAGATAACGTCAAATGATGATATACATATTTTGTGTTAGTAACATCAACTGTCATTAAACTCTGGTATTTATCATACAACCTATGTATTAAGAATTTTATATTTGCTGTTTTATTGGAAAACTTTGCTTCGGGTTAAACGTAATTATTATAAATTTAAATGAATTATAATTTATATCTATTGAGCAAATTAATATTCATATTTCATAATATAAAATACCAGTTTTGTGGCCTAATTAAATTTCATTAGAGTAGGATAGGAGTTGTAAAATAAGTTTTAAAAAAAGTTCAATATAAATAAATCTACTATGTGCTATCTTTTTTCATGCTTAATGAAAAGTAATATAATATACAGAACCTCCTATGTGAATGACTTTTTGAAAATGACTTCTGTGTAAAACATACTAGCATTTATATTTATGCAAATTTGAAAAACAATTTTAAAAATGTGACAATTTTTTTTTTTATAAAACAAAACCTTAAATATCTTCTTAAATAATTATTTATTATATTAGAATTTTGTTTTAAAAGTACAATTTTCATTTACAAATACTCGCATATTATATTTGTATTGCTTAGAATGATGATTAGTGTTTTCTAAAAATTTTACTTTTCTCACATAGGAGGTTTGTTTTCGTTAATGAGATGATGTTATATAGCATTCCCCGGTAGTCCATGAATTAGTTTACATACATAATATAAATTATAATGTACCTACGTCCATATATACTAGTAATATAGATAAACAATACATTTATTATTATTATTGGACTTAGAAATTAAAATTAAATTATATTTGACTAGTTAGATTTGTTTGTTATTTTTTGTATAAATTTAATTTTGAACAATTGTTTAAGAGGGTGGTACACCTACATTTGCTTTAGCTGTCTAATAGGCAATATTGTTTTATTGTTTTATTAAAATTTAAATATTTATTGGAAAATTTAAAGAGATGAATATATTTGAGTGTACCTGATGGCCTATTTGTAATATTGCGTGAAAAGTTATGACATATTATTAGTTTTTTTTCTTCTTAAATTAGGTCATTTCCTTGTAAATTGATCCTTTATAAAATTGCTATTTACTCAATAATATTTTTCTTTAAATTTGGAAATATATAATTACCAAAATCAATACATTATAATTTTGTAATTTATAAATTATATGTAAAAGTTAAAATTAAATTAACTATAATTGTTGAACCATTTATGTGACTAGGTTCATTGAAATAGTAGTTGAACCGTAATATGTTGTGGTAAATTTTCAAACTAATTTGCTTGGTTTTCCACTATGTGTGGTACTATTTTTAGAACTTATTAGGTTATCAGTAATTAATATATTTAATATTCTAGGTATAATTAAAATCAAATATGAAATAACATTATTGTATTTTTATAGGAGAACTCTCAATCAACATCGTTAAATAGAGTACAAGTAGATAATATAACAACCCCTGGATCGTTTAATCAGTTAAATAAATCTGATTTATCAGCTTCAAAGAGACAGACACCTAAAAGTCCTATTTCTGCAATTAAAAATGGATCTAATGTGAATTCAAATATTGTTAATTTATTAAGTGATAGTGAAAATGAAGATGACGATAACAGTTCCATTCAAAATATTCAACCCAAAAATGTATTTGGAGAGAAGAAAGATATTAGTACTATTCATAAAATTGAACCAAGAGCAACAAGAAGTCAAACAAGAGCAGAAGGGAGTTTTAAACAAATAAATGATAATAAGCTGTCTGATGGAAAAAAACAACAGATTCTACGACAACAAAGTGGAGAATCTCAAATAACTGAAAATAATTTAATTGACGATGAACTGATTGATATTGATCAAATCGAAATTGAACCTTTACCATCGGTTCAAGATGAAATAACTACTCAAACTCCATCTAAAGTTACGCGTTTGTCAATGCAACGACTTCGTATGAATAGCTCTGTAGAGAATATTTTAACAAATAAGGTGAATACTAAGAAAATAAGTAACAAAATGTTAGAGGAGATATCAGCTAATTTTGTTTTAAACTCAACATTAAAAAATGTAGCTACAGATTATAAAAACGTTATGGTTGGCCAGTCTCGAATCGACAATTCAAATATATCTGGACGCTTTATTTCAATTGATGGTTCAGCTGTTAAGGATAATATTTTATTACCCAAAGATGGTCAATCTTTCCCAAATTCTGGTAATACTTTGACTACACTAGATGCAAAATTATTAAAACAAAAAAGAATAATTGAACTTAAAGGAGCAAACATAAAGTGCATTGATGGTAGAAATGATGCAAAATTTTTGTCATTTGCCAATCAGCCTATTGTAGTAGTTAACAAATTAAAAAAACCTTATAATATTAAATTAGGGTCTGAACTTAAAGATAAAACTGATGATATTCAAGTAATAAATAACGATGCAAAAAAAAATATTAAGTTGCATAATAATTCACAAAACTTGGTTCAGTTACTTGATGGCAATTGTTCATTTGATGATGATGTTATTATTATTGATGATGATGTTAACATAAATGATGATAGTGCATTGACAAAAACTAAGGAAATATGTAGTAAGACTCAATTAAAAAACCTACCATTACTATCTACTGGTGCAAATGACAGTTCTAATTTAACAGCTAATTTAAAACCTACTGGCCTTCAATTAAATGAAAATAAACCTAAAAATGATAAAACCTCATGGAAGATGTTTGAAAAAACACAAGAATCTTCAGAAATGTCTTTAAAAAAGTCGAGTAACCAAGATATTTCTAAGACTGGAAATGTAAAAGACACCAACAGCCAATTTATTAAAGAACTTGATTTTGATTTTGATCAATCAATTTCTCAAGCTTCATTATCTGAATTATATAATGGTGTTGAAGAAATTGTAGAAATGCACTCTTTTGATAACGAAGAATTAAATTCTTTAATTGAATGTGGTTCTTTAGATAGTAGTGAAATAGTGGAACACCGAAATCCAGTTAGTTTAGATCGATGTGAGTCTTCTGTAAGTGAAAGTGGTTCAACAATTGGAGCTTTTGATACCTTTGCTCAAATTACCGGAGTTTCACAAATGCCTTCTACTTCTAAAGATATGAAATCTATAAGTAGAGAATCCCGAACAGCAAAACAGCGTGGAAAAAATTTAGAGGGGGTTGAAGGTTTCGTTCAGTCTGATGAAATTGATGACGATCATAGTTCAACAGTATCAGTCACCGGAATACCTATATTGCAGGGTGTGATATCAGATGTTATGAGTAGAATTGATTCCGATCGTAATGCAGCTCTTAAAGCAATCAATCAACAAAATGTTCTTACCGATGAAATTGTTGAAATAAGTAGTGATGAGGAAGAGGAGGAAAGAAATTCAGATAATACTAAGCAGCATTCTTCAAATGTTATTAATGAACGGATCAAAAATCAAGAATGTACAAAAGAATTCAAAAAATTGAAAGCAGATAAAATAAAAATAATTGAAGAACCAAAATTTATTAAACTAAACTATGAATGTGAGACAGACAATATAAAAGTAAGACAAATAAATAATTCTTCAATAGTTATTAAAAATGATAAATCTGATATAATAAATGTCAAAAGCCGTACACTTAATATGATAAGAAAATCTGTAGATAATAAATTAATGGAAATAGTAAGCATTGAATCTAAAAAAGAAATAGATTCAAAGATTGTTGAAGACAAATTGATTAAAACTGATAAAACAAAAGAAATAAACGTTAAAAAAAAGGACCAAGTAAAATTGCGACAGGACGAAGTGTTAAAAACCACCAAAGATGCCGAAGAAAAATTAACAAAGAAAGTTGAAGTAAGAAAAGAAAAAGATGAAGAACAAAGTGTTAAAAATACACAAAAAAAAGAAGTGGAAATAAAAGAATCTAAAACAGAAATAATGAATGAATCTGAACCTCCCAAAAATGAGATAAAAAATACTAAAGGGATGGAAACTATAAAACTAAAAGAAATTGAATTAATAAAAAGAGTGAAAGAAGCTGAAATGAAAAACACAAAAGAAACTGAGATACAAAAAGCCAAAGAAGGTGAAGTACGAAAACCCAAAGAAACAGAGCTACAAAGAGAAAGAGAAGCACAGGTACAAAAAGAAAAAGAAGCAGTGATACAAAGAGAAAAAGAAGCAATGATACAAAAAGAAATTGAGATTCAAAGAGCTAAAGAAGAAGAGATAAAAAATGCAAAAGAAGAAGAGATAAAACAAGCAAAGGAAGATGAGATTAAAAAAGCAAAAGAAGAACAGATAAAAAGAGCAAAAGAAGAAGAATTAAAAAAAGCAAAATATGAAGAGATACAAAGAGCAAAAGAAGAAGAGGCAAAAATAAAAAATGAAGAAATCAATAATGCAAAAGAAGAAGAAATAAAAAGAGCTAAAGAAGCTGAAATAAAAAAAGCTAAAGAAGAGGAATTAAGAAAAGCTGAAGAAGAAGCAGAGTTGAACAAAAATAAAGAGGCAGAGTTAAGAAAAGCTAAAGAAATTGAACAAAGAAAAATTATTGAAGCCGAAAAGAAAAAAAATGAAGAAAAAATAGCTAGTGCAAAAGAAGTTGAATTAGAAAAAATAAAGAACAAAGAAGTTGTAGAAGAAGAAATTAAAAAAGCTAAGGAGGTTGAATCACTAAATGAAAATAAATTATTAGCATTGGAGGAGCAATCGAAGAAATCTAAAAAAATAGAACATTCCGAAATAAAAAAAACTAATATTAAAGAATCTGAATCAGAAACAATAAAGTTAAAAGAACAAGATTTAAAGAAGATTTCTGAAAATGAAGAAAAAATAGTCAAAGAAACTGAAACAAAAATTATCACTAGAAAAAGAGGATTAAAAATTGAAGAAAAGATTAAAGAATCTAATATTGTATTAAGGAATATAAATAAATCTTGTACACCAATAAAATCTTCGGGGCAGTTATCAACAAATGTGGAAAATTCTTCAATTTCCAATCATGATTGTAGAAAAAGTAAACAGGTGGATGATGAAATAAAAGTAAATCAAAATAAATTAATAAATTCAGAAGTGGTAGTTGTACTTGATGATTGTAAAACCAATCAAAATGAAATCGGTAGTAAATTAAGAACTCGTTCCTCAACTTCACTAAAACAAGTTAAACTTTTGGAAACTAAATCTACATCACCCCATAAGTCAGGTAATGAGGAACACGAAGTTGGTTTATTTCCAAATGTAGTAGGTACAAAGACAAAAACTTTAGGTTCACATCATGAAATTCCAACTACAAGTTCAAATATTCAAAATAATACAGAATTATGTGGTGTAGAATCTACAAAATTATTATATGATAATATGAATAGCAAGCAATTAGTAGTAGTATTATCTCCAGATGATGTTCTAAACCATGGAGATGATATAGGCAGTGACCATATAAATATAAGTTCAGATAAACCTGAAAACAATGTGTAAGTAAATAAATATTCATTAAGTGTACATGTCATATATTTATTTGTTTTGACTAATTATTATCGATATTTTTATAGTATAAATAATGAACATATACTACAAAAAACTATTGATGATAATGAAAATATGGAAAAGCCCACGCCTAAAAAACGAGGACGAAAACGTCGAATTGATGTACAAAATGAACAACTTCAACTGCCCAATAGGTATGACATGTGACTAATAAGTACCCAGAAATTTAATAATCTCGAAGAGTTGATTTTGCAAACTTTTTTTGGTTTATTAAATTTATTACTAAACTATAAATTCATCAAAAAATCTCTATTAATAGCAGCAAAGGTTTTTAGAGTATATAATAAGTATATTTTGTAATTTAAAGATTTTTTTGAGTGTATATTTTATAACTATTGATAATTATTTTATGATGGTATTCATAAATAAACAATAAAATCATAATTTATTATTAAAATAATTATCAGGTATTACCACCATTAACTGAAGAAAAAAAACCATTTTTTTTTTCATTATTTTATAGAGCATATAAAAATTTAAATGTTGGTATTTTTTTAAAATGTATTTCTAAACACTCCTTCCTGAAAAATATTCCGAATTTTCGGAATGTGTGTGGCTCACAGGTAGAAATATCGTAAGATACTCTTCAAAAATCAATATAAAAAACATATGATTGTTAAAATGTTGAAAAAATTACAGTTGTCAAGATTTCTAATATTTTTACATAATTATTTGAAATTATTTAAAGCGATGGAAAAAATGTCAATATTCTCATATAATAATATAATCATAATTTGATAGTGTTATATCACATATTATTATTATTAGTTTAATTTGAAAAGCTTTAAGTAAAAATGTTCACTAATATATCATCTTAATTATCATTTTTTAAAAATTTAAGAATGGTAGATTCAAGATTTAATTGGAAAAAGTAGGTATCTAGTCTTGATATAAAAATGTAAATCTGTGATTACAAGTTCATTCTATTATTGTAATTTATATGTATTACAGTTTATAAGTTTTAGTTATCAAAAATAAAATTTTGTGGGCGTACAAAATTATTTAGTTTAATTTAAAATTCAAATTAATTTAATTTATATTGTTTTTTTTAAAAAAACATTTGGGGAGGGGTTATGACTTTCTGGACTTTCCTCAAATATGGCCTTGTTAGCGGTTATCACAGTTTAGAACTACTGCCGTGTTGTTAATAGATATTATACCTACTATACTATTAAATATGGTATAAAATAGTATGATTTTATTGGCATTTTAGAATTTTACCATTGGCCAAAAATAACTTGATTTAAATTAATTATTATGATTATATAAATATTTTGAGAAATGTCATTTTGACAATGGCATTTATTTTTCAAAATTTGAGAAATAATAATTTTTTCATATACATTTTTAAAGTGTACTGCACAATACTTCTTATATAGCAATATATCCACCAGTGATGTCACACACATTCTGAAAATTTAATATTTAATGGGAACGAGTGGTCAGAAATAAATATTAAAGCTACTACATTTTAATTAAAATATGATTTAAATGGAGTTAGAACCAAAGATTTTTTTATCATTCTCTCTTTAGATTAATTCAGGTGATTGTTGAATTTGTATGAATTTCCCAGGTTTGTTCTCCTAACACCATTAAGTAAATTAATACAAATGAAATGTAGATTTTAAAAAATGTTTACAATTCCCAAACCTTGGATACCTATTTTGATTTTTAAATGTTACCTCAGTACCATTATGTCTAAGTTGAGTGTGGGTATTTTTTTATACATGAAAACAATCACAGCGTGTAAAATGAAACAATTTGAACTTTTTTTTTAAACTAAAGGGTGCTTAATTATAGGATACATATAACTTAGATTTATAAAATATATTTTTCATTGTCTATAACTATTGATTAAAAAACTACTATTTTTATTCTATTGTACAGCTAAAAATATATTTAAAATCATAAAATAGGTTAATATACCACCTACACATTTTTATTCTCATATAAATATAAAAAAAATATTAAGAAAAGTGATATATGCTATTTGCTTCTCCATCTAATCAACTGAAAATATACAAAATTTACATTCAGAATTTTTATCGCAGCTTTTTTTAATATTAGAGTAAATTGACTTATTACCAAGAATTAAGATTAATATCTATGCTGTATCATATTTTTCCAAAATTTTAATTTTTATAATTATTTTAAAATTAATGGGATTTAAAAATATAAAAAATAAATAAATATAAAAATATGTCTACAAAATTAAAATTCAATAAAAAGATGACTGATAATCCTATCATTTATAAATTTGTTATAGGTAAATTTACTATTTACTCCAATATTAAAAACGACTAAGTTATGATAAAAGTGCTGATTATAAATTCTGTACATTATAAGTAATAATTAGTAGTAATTAGTTAGATAGATAGAAAATACAGGTATCATGTCCTCTTAAATTACGTACATTTTACAATCGCCCATCACTTTTCCCAAGAGATCATTTTAGCGAAGATAATTGTATGAAATGTGTATATAAATTATATGGCTGTTGACACTATTTGTGAATTAAATTGCCTATATTATGTTCCTCAGTAAGTAGCCAAGCCAGTTGGGCCCCTTAAATGCCTATCATCAGAAAATTTGCCACTTTTCCCTACTATTGTAGATTTACATTTAAAAATTGGAGTTGGGGTTCTAAGGGTGTTGTGCCCATAACAGTTTGGGAACCGTTGATCTATGGAATTAATTGCTATACTAACAAATTTTCATAGCGAAATAGTGTTTTCGTAATTTAAATGCTACTAAGACTACAATAAACATTGAAACATAAATTATACATCATTTAAAACATAAAATTTTTTTGGTTTTGTAGAAATTAGATTTTCAAAATTTTGTATATTTTATACAATTGAATATTCACCAATATAATTTTGATTTGTCAATACAGTTTTTAAAAATCAGCTTCCAACTAAACATAGTTTAACTTTTCATATTTCAAATTTTACAATTTTGTTTCTATATTCTTTTATAAGTAAATTTTTGAATTGCACAATAATACAAATGGTACCTATATGGTGTGGCCCTTAAATATTATTAAATAGATAGGGTTAAGCATGTTGATGTATGTGGACTATGCATAATATAACAACAGACATTATAAATATAAGTCAATGAATTTTAAAAATCCTCCATTGTTATAATAAATTATCATAGGAATTAAAATGTTAAATGTTTTATATAAATATTGAATTTAGTCTAACATTTTGTTACTAAAACATAAATGACTAAACAATTAAATATTACAATAATTGTATGTTTGCAGTGATAAATCAACCCTTCAAAATGGTTCAACAATTGCAATTAATCAATCATCAACCACTGTATGTATCTTAATGTTATTATTTATTTAAATGCTTTTATTTATAATTATATATATTATTTAGGATGTTGAACCTCCAGCTAAAAGAACCAGAAGGAATACAGAAACTCGTGAAAGTAAAAAAGAGACTGTGGAAAAGTAAGATGCCATTTTGATTATTTATTAAACACCATTTATTTTATACTTAATATTATGATGTTATTAAGATATTTTATATTTTAAGTTATAAATTGTAGAAATTGTTTTTCCAAAGCATGTTATTATGTAATTTAATATATATATATTTAAATTGTTTTCTCAAAATTATTAAGTTTGTTAAATTTTCATAGAAGTTTATATTTTTTTTTCTAAAAAATATAATGTACATTATATTTAAAAAGTGATATTTTAAAGTAATAAATTTAGTAATACTTAAACATTAATTTCATGTTTATTTATTTATTTTAAATAAAATTAAAAAGCTAACAACAAAAGTTTTAAACTAGAATCTAATGAAACATCTCAAATATTATAGATATTTTTTTACAATTGTTAAAACTTTTGTTGTTAGTAGCATTCGTATGTTTAAAAGTCCTTTTATAATCTTTGAAATGCAGTGACTGGTAATAATAATTATTCAAAACAATTTTCTATAAGAGTTCTTACTTCTTATATTTTTCAATGCAATAAATAGGCCATTTGCATGGTAACGTATTAACCGCAGCCAGAAAATGATTCATTTACAATAATTCAACAATCTTCATTTTTACAATAACAATGCAATAGGTATATAATTATTTACAAATCATTGATTTTAAAAATTTATTTGTATATTAATATAATATTATTTTATAATTGTATAAATAATATCAATATTGTTAGTAGTATACGTAATTATTATACCACTATTTAAATAATGGAATGTCAGTCAGAATAAAAATTCAGTCATGTTATGAATTAACAATTTATAATACTTATATTTGAATATATATTATTTAGTTTTTGTATTAGAATATATAAATTATTTCCAATGAACATATATTCTAAGTTTATTTATAAATCATGTTCTTGAAATGTGATCCTATCATTTGTTATTAATTATGTATTTAATTTTTTTTATAATTGTTACCATTTTCTAATGTTATTATCGTAGAATATAGATAATATATTTTTATTATTATTGTCTATTTTAAGGTAAAATTTTTTCTTATAATTATATTTTTTTTTTTACTAATATGTATTTGTTCCATATTGAAAACAAATTATAAAAAATGTTGTTAGTTATTGTAGCTATGTTTTATTTATTTTAATTTTTTTGTATATATGTATTACCAGTTTTAATTTTGAATGTATCTTAGTTAATTACTCAGAAAATTCTTAGACCATTTAACAAGCCCATTCACCTTAATTATTCTCTTAATGGTAAATGGATTCTGTGTAAATACTTTTATATGTATTGAAATATATTTTAAATGTTCATATATTTATATTTGAATATTTTTTTGTAGAAATATTCTTAAAACTAGATAAAAATCATTTTTATAAATACTATATTACATTAAATTGCATTCAAATAAAAGTGCTGTTGTGTAGTTATATACTTTGTTTAAATTGCATTATAGTTTTATTTTATTTATTTTTTAGAAAACATGAAGACGAGAAAAATTCAAGATTGCGGATTGTAAGAATACTTTTTGACAGCTTATGTGTTAATTTAAAGTATTATATTTCAAGAATGGAAGCACAACTTAAAGACGTATCTCTTGAACATTCTATCGTTACTAAAAAAATGCAAGTATTTTAAAGATACAATGAAACTAATAATATTGATCACTAATAATAATTAATTCATACTAACTATAATTGAATTATTCACTGCATGTTTATTGTTTGGTTTAGCTGTTGAGTTGTTCAGTATATAGAACGATTCTTTTATCGTTCTCGTCTAATTTTCTTTGAATATTCATCTTTTTAAAATTTCAGATTTTAAGATTCAAGATAGATACCTACTTATATTTCATTTCACCACATTTTTATAAACAGTTAGCATTTTTATTATTTTTCAGGCTTTATATATTTTTTTATTAGGCAACCTGTGTTTGACTTGATAATTGAAAAATAGAATTTTTTTTTCTAAAAATGTTGATTTACTGATATCAAACCAACCATTTATTATTTATAAAAATTAAATTTTATAATGGATATGTTGAGGGATAAGGAACTTTGTTTATTGTACCCTGCACTATTCTGGTTCTTCTTAACTTAAAATGCCAATAAATAATTAACTAAATATTCAATATGATTATATTGATATATCAACATTTTCGGAAAAATAATTTGCATCAGAATATCAAGTCATTAAAATAGATTGTGATTAAGTAAATACTAAAATATATAAAACTTAAAAAGTAACAAGGATAAAAATAGTAAAAAATTTAACTTTTAATAAAACTATAGTGATATAAGTATTTCAAGTATACAAAAAACAAATGAAAAAGGATAGATATTCATAGAGAAAATTATAATATATATATATAAAAAAATGTTTCTTTTTCATAAATAAAATCAAAAAAAAAAAAACGTTTGATTTATATTTAATACAACCATCAGTTTTACAAATCTAATTAAATTTAATTCAATGTAATAGATAGGCCTAAAAAATATAATACTATAGTATTAGACAATTATTTATAACACATAATCAGTTTTTCATGTTGAGTATTGTTAAATGCATCATTATACAAAACAAGAAGGCGTTGGGGATGTTCTACTAAGGAAATCAGCAATTTCAATTTTTGTTAACAAAATACAGATAAAAGTTAATGACTGTTTTTTGTTTATTTACGTTTTTAACAGTTCAAGGAAGTATTTTATCAACATTTAATCTGTCGACATCCACCATAAATATTTTGGGGTATTAAATACTTTGGAGCGGTCACGATACAAAATATAACAATATAGTTAAATATTTTTATTGATACACAAATAATTGTATTTAATTTATTGTAATAATTTTCTATTTATTTATTCGGTAGGCCATTTAGATTAGAAGATATTAAAAGGAAAGTCTATGCAGGAGAAATATTGAAAGTATCACATCTTCAAGTAGAATTTATGACAATGGCGTTTAATGTTCTTTTTAGTACTAAATCAAATACTTCATTATATGATGATGTTACAAATTTTCAAACTTCACTTATAGACTGTTGTCAGGTATGTAAAGTATTTTCATATGTAATTTTTTTTTGTAGTTTTTAATGTGCTTCAATGGTATTTAGGTGTTAATGAATACAATTGATGACAAATATAATGATGATGATGAAGATGAGGAGGAAGAGGATGATGATGATAATGATGACGATGACATTTATCAAGATGAAATTAGTAAAAAACGAAAAAGTATTGTTGATAATAGCATTGACAATAATGATGACTCTGATGATACTGGTGATGAACAAACTACTACTAATAATATAGTGAATACCTATATTTCTTCTGGTGAGTCCAGCGATGACAGTGATTCATCTCCAGCCAAAATGAGGAAAATAAAATATTCTTTTTCTGACAATACTTCTACATATGATGAAGATAGTGATGATAATGACTCTAATGTCACCTAGTGCATTGTAATAATTATTTATTTTTATACATTATTAAAGGGGTGTATTTTATGTTCTAAACCACTCCAATATTTTTATTATTTTTTTTAATTGAATTATTTTTAAGAATTTATATTTTTTAATATTAATTGATGTCTACATTTTTTGATTAACAATTTTTTTAAATATTGATAAAAACAAACATAAAATATTGATTTCCAAATGGCATTTTCTGTTTTTATTTTATGTAGTGTAGTAAATATTTTGATATACTTTTGATGTTGTTAATATTCTTTAACAAACAATAGGAGTGTTGCACAATTTGTTTGTTCAGTATAGTTTAAACAACAAATATATTTTGAATTTAAAAATTAAATTCTTTTAAAAATAAATATGTTGTAAAAAATAACAATATATAGATATAAATAAAATTAATATATAATATAAAATAATAAAATATGTCCAGAGTATTTGAAAAGCATTATAAGATAACATATAGCTTCTACTACTAGTTATTTTTATGAAATATTTGTATCTATGGATTTTTCACGTATTGAACTTATTTTATGCACAGCACAAATATATAAAAACATTAAATAATATTTTGTTATACCATACCATATAACCATAATCGGTTATACTAATGCCATTTTCATGGTAGTAAATGTTATTGTTTATTGTCAATTAAAATTTGTATTATAATAATTTAATTAATGGGGCTGTCAATTTAAAAATATTAAGTAATAAATAAAAATAATTGATGAGAATATCATAATATGTATATTATAACATAATAAATAGTGGTCAGCTTCAGTAATGTCTGTTAGCTATCTAGTATTTTATATATTTGTGGTGCAGAGTAGACATTCTTTGATATGTATAATTATATATCAATGTATGTTTACGGTAACTCGCCAATATTATTATTATTTTTTAGACTTGTTACACAAAATAATTACAAATTTATAACATTTATAACTTTTTAATTATTAAATTACCTTGAGAATTAAAGAAAAATATACATAATTTACATTTTAATATCTTTAAATTTAGTGTATTAAATTGTATAGCAAAATAAATGTCATGCAACACCCCTATTAAGAGTTAGAAACTAAATGGTAGTAAATTAATCTATTGTAAATTCTGCCCAAAAAATGTTAATGTAAAGTAAGTTTAAATATGTGTAATTTAATCATCGACAATATATATTTTAAATATCAAGAAGGATCCCCATACATAATAATTGTTTGTATGTCTGGTTTTCATAAACAGCTTGAAAATATTCCTTGAAAAGAGGACACTTGACCCGCATTTGAAGTTTATCTAACCGACCTCAGGAAATGGAGGAAATTTATATTTTTCATTCCAATTACAGTTTTGTTATATCTGATATTAGAGTGAATACCTATTATCAAATGTCAAGTTAACTGCCATATACTTTTTCCATTTTTGCTCTGAGGGCTACGAGTATATTTTTGTGTATAATATTATGTACAATGACCTTCTTGGACTCACTATCTTCATGTTCAAAATCCTGAAACAGAAGTATACAATAAAAATTTTTCTTTTACATTTTGGCAAATATATAAAAAAAATACATACATATGAATGGCAAGTTTACTATATACAAAACAATTTACACATGCCAGTCAACGTGTTAGTTATACCAGTCGTTTTTAAATATCAATAATGGAAGTATGTACATTTCCTATATTGTCAGTTGGGTAAATGGAGATAGAAAATATGGATATAGTTGTCCTCTGAATGGTTATCAAACCAGGTAACGACTATCAAATCTGATTGCATCAAATATAAGTTTCTGTTTATTTATGTTACGGTACCTTTCAAGAGTATCATCTTGTTAGATTAGCATTATTTATTCTTAAATATTTACATTTTTATGAATATTGTATTATTATTTAGTCCTTATATAAAGCATATTATATATATATTTTTTTATATACTTTTGATTGATACATTATTCAAACAAAAAATAAAAAATTAGAAATTCTTATACAATATTTTTTATCTATAAATAAATGTGGTTAGTAATACTGTTAAAAATCTATACATAAGTTAATGTTAAACAATATAATTTTTGGGTAGAATTCACTATAGTTATTTTTAAACAAGATAAATATAAATTATTTACCCAAAATATCAACCTAGAGTGATAAATATAATACACTAATACCATAATATATATTTAATCAAAAAAATAATGTTATGGGTACATTTTTAAATCCATGATTTAATACAATCGCAAACAATTTTTAAAATAAATATTTGTATTTTAGGATTTGCATGTAACACATACTTGCATATAATACATACTAAATAAGATATTATTACTGATATTAATAAATTTAAATTTATTTAAATAGATTTGGAAAGCTGGGCATAACAACTAATCTATATCAGTGATGTATCAAAACTACAGTTTCGGCTCTCAAGTCATGGACTTTACCGAGAATATAATTTTATATTTACTGCAAAGGTAAATGCATGTAGACAAAATGATATGAATATTTTTGACCTTTTTAATAAATATATATATATTTATATACATAGATACATATATATATATTTATATACATACATATATATATATATATATAAATATATGTATGTTTGTAAATTGAAAAGTGTTTGAATCTGTTAGAAATGTCAGATTAGATCCGATACAATTAAAATGTATACAAAATATAGATTATTTTTTGACATAAATGAGCCTCTGTCAATATTTAAGAATAAATTGAAGGGTTTTTGGTGATAATGTACCTTAGATCATATACAATGAATGATTCAAATTTATACATTTTTACTATGCATGTGTATTGACTAACCTGTCTTCTGTGTATATATATATATATATACACTAATCAGTACCTAGGTAATCATCGAGACTGGCGGGTGTTAGGGTTGACAAAGATATTTGAGATAAGTGCATTATGTGTAAGTGAACCACATTCTGTAGATATTTACAACAATATTTTATACTATGGATAAAGTTACAGCATATTGCATCCATATTATATGATCTAAGGTTAATATATACATTTGGATTTGTATGATGTTTATTTAAAGAGAATCAAAATACCAACATAAATCATTTTTCAGTAACATTGTAGCAAAATGTAATAAAATTGTAGCTTATTTAGTTACTTATGTATAATCGAAGAAATATTTTTCAAAAATCGGATCCTAGCTGTTTTCTTTTTAATTATATTTTTTTTGTGAAAACTTATATGTACAATATTATAGGCATATTGTGATAGATAATAATGTAAAAGTAATATTTTATAGGAATACAAGGTAATATAATGTAAGACAGTAGTAAACTAAGTAACCCACCAATTATTAAAGAATACAAATAGTGTAATAGATAAATAAATCATATTTTTATGTGTTCAACTGAAATAAATAAATGTCAATAGTTTTTAAGTTTGGCGAGCTATTAATATTCTGACTTAACATTATTTTTAAATAATAACTGTTAACACTACCTATCTTTATATTCTTATATAATATAATAACTCTTTGCTCGGATTGCCATGTTACAATCAATTTATTAATTATGGGGGTTTTTTGTAAAGGATAGTCGGGTTGTCAATAGAAATTATTACAAAATATTTGTATTTATTTTTATAATTTAATAAAATACATTTTGACTGCTAATTTTTATTTTTACCTATACCCTTACCATTTATGTATTTAACTTAATGTTATGTGTATTTGTTCTAATTTTTTTATTTATTTTTTTTTTGCTGCATGAAGAACATTGGTTTTTATTTTATTTATTTTTTAATTAATAGATATAAAAAAATTATTTCATTATTATATACTTATGTATAGTGTACATGTGATTATTGTGCAATAAATAAATACTAATACATTTAAATTTTAACACAATACATTTTTAATTATTAGGGACTGGTATTTTGTTTTTATATTTTACTAAAATTAATATTTCAAAAATTTTTTTCAAATTTTTTTATGCTCTCAAATTTCCTAGATTAAATTACAGATTGAATTGTAGGTTATTTTTTAATTATCTATAGTTAAAAAAGATTTTTTATTATTGTTGCTTATTTTACTTTTATTAATTAATATTTCCAAGAATACTTTCTTTTTTTTTAAATGGTGAAATTTATTAGTTTGTAACAGTTTATAAGACTAATTATAAATGTGTACATAACTTAAAATTATTGTTGAACATTTGTTAATAATCATTTTAATTATTATATTTTATAATGCTAAACATAATAAATTTGATGATGAATTATAAGTATTTGAAGAGCATATAAATCCAGTCTCTAGTAATTATGTTAAGAATAGAAAACAAATTATCAAGAATTTCATAAATAGAAAATTATATTTTTATTATTTATAAAATATGTATTTTTTTTTTTAAATCTCCCATTATCTTTTTCATAAGTTATTGATAATAATGCTTCTATTTTATATGTATTATTTTAATTTATATTTATTGAAATAGCACAAAAAATATTTATTTCTGATGAAACCACAATAATAAATAAACATATACATTAAATTTCATAATACTAAGCCATCATAATTAATACATTCATATATTCAGAATTTAATTTTGGTATAAGGTAGTGATGTTACGAACTGTTCGATTTTCGAACCGAACCGAACTCAAAATTTGAAATATTCGAACCGAACTAAACACAAAATAGTTCAGTTCGAATATCGAACCTAGGAAAAAAAATTTGAAACTAATTTGTCGAAAAACGATAAAAAGAAATAGAAAAATGTGGAATCCTTCTTTACTTAGACTTAAAATTATGTTTAAGAGGCACCTACTTAATACATTTTTATGCAAATATACATAATTAATAAAAAATGGTAATTTATATTATTGTATTATTTTTTTTTTATGAAGTTCGGTTCGGGTTCGTAACATCACTAGTATAAGGAAAGGATTACTCTTATTTAACGTTTAAATAAAATAAAATAATTAATTAATAATATAAGAAATAAATTAATAATTATACATCAAAATTGTATATATTATTATGTAGGTAGTATTTTATGTCAAAGAAGAAACTATTCTTTATAAAGTGGTTGGGTTGATCCCTTAAGAGGACGCTATACATGCGTTTTATCGGCATTAAAACACAATCTCGAAATCTAAATACAACTTTTCTCCTAGTTATTGTAGTTTCAAAATTTAAACAGAATATGATAGATAAGAATATTGACTATGAATGAGTATAGATTTTAGTTAAAATAATTTTTTTTTTAATTTGTAAATTTAGAAATTTAATGTTTTTTAATCAATAATTTAAATGTTTAAATATACTTATTGAACAAAAACTTTATGTTGGATCTTAGTTTAAGTTCTCATATTTTATTTAGTATAATTATTTTTCTATATTAATAATTTTTGATCAAATTGAGTTCAGATAACCACAAGTAGTTTTTGAACAAATGTGATTATATTATAACAAGTGGTACAGATTTGAGAATTATTATTAGATTACTTTTAAAATGTATTTTAACATTTTTTCATTTTCTCTATTCAAAAGTCTTAAAAATTGCCTACACAGGACCCCTTCAAATGGTTGTATAGCATCCTCTTAATCTCTCTCTCTCAAATTATGAATACAGATATGTCAAGTTTATATTGTTATTACTTATTACTAAGCAGTCTTATTTTACCGTGGTTTATTGAATACTTAATTTGAGTCCAATCATAAATACAATACACAAATTACATATATTATTTAATATAACCTGTGCAGTTCATCTTGACCACTTTCGACCGTTACATTTTTAAAATTTCAGGGGTTCAACAATATACCTGTAGTATATATTCAAGCCCTGTCGCCCACATTCGGTTGTTGTTGTTTTTTTTCTGGACTGGCGGAACCTTCGGAGGAGGTAGACGTGTGGTTTTAAACTTGTATTCTTGTATGCACAAGTTTTCCCTAACGTGTGACGTCAGCCAATGGTCAAAAATGAACCGCATGGGTTATAATATATACATGGATAATGCATAATATATATTATAAGTATTATTTATAGTTATTTGTTGAATGTATTTAAGGTGCCTATTATAATATTAAATATTCATACAAACATTAATACATTTTTTCTATTTGTCATATAATGTGAATATTTATTAAATATACATTTTAAGTGTAGGTACTTATATTTGTTTTCATTTAAGTAGTTAGGACTTTTGTGATTATATATTATAAGTACATAAAATAGCAAAAATAAAATAAATACATATCACAAACTAAAATATGTTGGGCTGGAAACAAGGCATTAAGCAGATGTGTGGTAGTGGTGTGATTATATTTGAATGTGGTGAATTAGTAAGTGGGGAAATTTAAGCAATTATGTTTCATGTGACCCTAGCAATAATATGCCATACGTAGCACATAGTCTACATTTGAATATGTTGTCACAATTGTAAATTATACAGCATATTGTGTAGATTACAATCTACCTCAATATTTACCGTGACATTTTTACCACACGTTTTAATCTAATTGTTTGCAGTTTATACTATCTTAGTTAGTGATATAAATTTATGCGTGTGTATATTATATAGTATTATTGACCATTTTGTCCTTATATAACATTATAACAAAATGTATTAATTGGTTTTATATTTTTACGGTTTTCAAAGATGTGTTTGTACTATTTACTATCTGTGCCATGTTATATACGCATCAAAGTATTATTACTAGGGCCCGGATTTATACGCAAAAACAATTGTAAAATATGCACATTTGAATGCAATCGTGCAGAAATATGCAATTTTTATTCATATTCAATATACTAAAAATTACAAAAAAAATCACCCTTGGATTCTATATAGTTTATATATCATATTTTCGTCCACAATCAGAATGATTTTTTTTGTAACCAGATAATTCCAAATATATTCTAAATTTAATTTTTATATCAAATTATTGTAAAGAATGTTATCGTGTTATAAATTTCATCTATTCTATTAAATATTTATAAAATTATGTTTATGCAATTATCCAAAAATATGCAATTTTTAGATATTAAAGTAAAAAGAAAATTTACCCTTGGAATCTGTATAACTTATGAAATGTTAACATTTTCAATCAGAATTATTTTAAGTCAAGTATACAAAAATAGGCATTTATATATAAATCCGAACCCTAATTATTACTATTACTATGTTTAAGTTGGTTAAAATACCAATTCTATGATTTTTTGCTTATACCTGTACCTGTACACGACGTGTTATCTGTCATGAAATATTGTAAGAACCGTAGAATAAGGGATCAAAATAATAGTAAATAGTTAATCCTATTATAATTATTCAACTGTAAACTAAACTTTGATGTCTGTGAAACCTTTATTTAATTTCATTAAATACATAAGAATTAGTTATAATTAATTGGTTATAAGAAATAACTAGTTCTTCTATTGACAATCTCTTCAATTTTTGAAGTGCTAAGGTTGCATTAAATTAATGAGCTGACTGATTGTACTGAGGATAAAAGGATATTCTCATGTATTAAATGAAAAAAATTAACTTGGTAAAGATATCAAAGTTTCTAAACAGTTGAATAATAAAATTATAGGTCTATTTACAATTATAATATTTATTTAACGCCATTGTGGAACTTAATTAGAATAAAGTGTTGTATTTATCATGCAGATTATAAGAAAAATGGATTGACAAATAATAATAATTCTAATCATATCGCCTTTACCATATTGGATTTAGATAAGCCATATTGTTTGCATAAAATTGGTAACTCGGTCCCATAATATAATTTTAATTGTATTTTTTATATTTACAACAAATCTATATGGCTTTAACAAGTGTGATATTTTTTTATGTTTAGTGTTAATTCTGATTAATGTACATTTTTCTTTAATAGGCATTTATGTGTTATTATATATATATTTTTTACTAAATGCAATTGATTATTATATATGGCTATTGAAAAAAAAACAAAAAAAAAAAAACAAATACTATTTAATTGTATGTTTTTATTTGTATGAATACCACTAAATAAATAAATGACTAGTTTTACATCCTCTTATTTCCCAAAACTCTAAAATGATCATGTTTGCGACTTTATATATAAGGGGATTCGAAGATGGTTCTTGATAGGTACTACAAGCATAGCTACCAACCAATTTATAGAACAGGTTAGATAATTATGGCTGACTTGTACCAGAGCTCGGATGCCACCATTGAAAAAAATCTCTTTGGCTACTTAATTTGCTACTGAGGATCTCGTAACCAAAATACATATTTCGATCACTTTACCACATTCAATATGCATGCGTACTACTAATATTTAAAATGTACTTTAATAATGAGATTGGAATCCTTCATTTATCTATATCACAATTTCCCTAAAACGTAAATAGCATAGATAATAGTTAATAATATAGGTAATAGTAATCTAGTTATATGATAATTATTTTGATAACAGATTATTGATTTTTTTTTTTTTTAAAAAAAGTACATCAGAAGAAAAAATGAAAATATTTAAATAATTTGAGTTTTGTAAAGGTAAGCATTCCAAGGTGTGGTTGGCTGCAGTGACTTGTTACCTTGTTACTTCTTATTTATCCTATTTGTGTTCATAGAAACAGCTGGAGCCATACCACTCTGCAGCTTGGCCACTGCGGAATGGCAACTAAAAATAAAATATTAGTATTAGTTATATTTATATATTAGTCTATATGAATCATATACAAAAGTTAATTTATAGATAATAATAATTGTAACATGTAAAATAAATAATTAAAAATAATGATTGTGAATGCGTTCTGGATATATAAACAACGTGCGTTTATGAGTACTGATGTTATTTTTATTTATTATCTAGTCATGGAATCATACAATATTGTCTATAATAATAATAATCAAATACTATTCAATCTACTGGATGAAGAATAATAAGAATTTAAACTTTTAAGTATAGTTGGTTGTTATCACAAAATTACAAACAGTAAACAAACCGGAGGTACATGGTGGTCAAAGTTCATCTAGTCGTAACACTGCTCCAAAACCAGTACAGCTGCAGACTCCAGCAAGAACTAACAAACTATAAAAAATATGTCACATCTAAAGGTATCTTAAGGTTGCAACTGAATTAGTGCATTATACAAACAATAATATCTAGATTAAATAGCATAATTATAGTATAAGTATGTCCACATTTCAGTCCTGTATTTAGACGCTCTTCAAATATGAAAAATGAAAACTTAATAGTTATATTATTCAATGTTAATATTTTATGGAAAAAAGTAACTTCATTTGTAACTTTGTTACTTTTAAAGTAATTCAGTAACTTAACTTGATAAAAATAATTTAAAGTAATTGAAAGTAATTGGATTAGTTGTATTTAATATAACTTGTAAATATAATTTAATTATTTTTTAAAAATAACTTACCCAATATACCTACCTAATAAATATTATACTACTCTGTCTAATGTTTAAGTTATATTTATGCCTAAGTTACATTTATTAATTGTCATAATACTAAAATTTAACCACAGAATCAATTATTAATATATTTAAAAATATAACCAATATGTCTAAAATATATTAATTATATACTTTGTCAGGGTTGCTTCAGATTTTAGATTTTTTAAATTCCCTAATTTTCCAGAGCATTTTCCATATTATAAAAATAATTTTTTATTACTGTTATCTATAGTCATCTATATTTATGTTAGTAGTAAATATAGATTTGTTATGACATTAATCACTTTAATTATAGAATAATTTTATAATAAAAGTATAAAATAATATTAAAATTAATTATTATTATAAATCAAACTTATGGGTTGTATAAATGAATACTTATTCATTTTTTTTTTCTTTTTTTTTTTATAAACTTACAGTGTTTTAACTTAAATTAGGTAATAAAATATTAAAATAATAAAATTATTAATAACTATGTTAACCATGATGCATCCATTACATCACATTCTTGTATTTTCTAGTTGTAATATCTAATAAAATACTGATTTATCAATCATAATCAATCTTAACATGTTAAGAAAATATATTTTTTTTATGAAAAGACTGGACAATTAAGTTTTATACATCATATGACATACACGTATATATATCTACAACCATGATTTGATACTCTTAAGGGGCTTCGACACCGGCCGTTTTTAAGGAGTTCAGTATAGGCAATTTTTAAGTAATTTTAGGAAAAATAAAAATCTAACAATTTAAAAATATATATGTACATTTTAAAATTAATCTAAAAAT